>OY754972.1:8237061-8532061 GCA_963576475.1 Molanna angustata
GAAGAGAAGGATCAGCCTCTGTACTATTAGATTTTTTGAGATAGAGGTTTTAGAGTTTTTCATCCTGGTTGTCGATGTTCTAAGTGAATGGAATACGTGAAGAAAAAAAAGAAAAAAATCATATGATCGCAGAGTAGCCATAGCAATTTTAAACTAGTACTGCCTCAGAACAGACTATGTCTAGCGAGGCAGTAAAATTTCCAAATGTGTGAAAAAAAAAATTATTGTAAAATTGTAATTAGGTATAAATTAAAGTGTATTTTGTTCCTTTGTAATATTTATACTATTGGAAATATATTATTCATTCATTCATTCATGTTGTGTAATGAAACAAATAAAATAATGTGCTGTTATAATAATAAAATAATATTTAGTCACAGCTTCGCGTCACGTATCATTTAAGGTTATTGACAATTTGACAGATGCGTTATAGACAATAACCACAGAAAACCTAAACCCGTTTCATTTTGCACTGTAAAGGCTTGCTATCACTCCAAAATGCGCTCGTCAATATCAAAACCCGCGCAGCCCAATTGGCCTGACACACCAAAATGGAATTCCAAACGATCGAAACTCCATAGTGCCGCGACAAACGGCGCGGCACATCCTGTCGGTACGGCATGCTCATGAGTGTGAAAACCAGCGGTACATTGCGCCATCTCATTGCGCCGAGCTGTTTGAAAATACAACATTTTCTCTTTGTTTTTTTTTTTTTTATATTTAAACAAACCGTTATAACAGTTGTATAATACTCATCATCAGAATTATAACTCATTTTTACTTGAAAATTAAAAAATATATATAAATTATTATTAATGCGAAAGCGCCGACAGCTTGTGTATAGGTACTAATTTTGATGGCTCGATGGCACGATGGCGCGCCCGTGAGTGTGATGAAAATTTTACAATGCTGCAAATGGAGCCAGTCCATATGGAGCGACGCCGAATGACACGATCGTGAATGGTCTGCTTAATACGCATTTGAAATTTAATCCCCCCTCAACTTTTAACGTGGATTGCTATATCCAACGATTTTAGGGCCAAGTCAAATACTGGGTCTATGATCCTTTGTTCACTGCGCATTCTTTCGTTCTGTTACGTCATTAATTACTTTGGCTTGTGTATTTGGACTTGGGTTTTCCCATCTTCTGGACTTTAATTTTGTGTTTGTGTTGTGGAAACTAGTCACAAAAACTAATATGTTAATATCATGTAAACATGACATGTTTTACACGTTATTATATTATAAAAAACATGAAAAATATCGACGGGTGTCAAATATGTCGCATATTTTTATGACGAGTCATATCAAACTCAAGCTCAAACAACCTATACCTACAGATAATTTCGTTATATATTTAAAGAAAAAGTAACACAACTTTGTTTTCTTTCAGCAATGTACGTGTACAGTTTCATATTTGTTTATTTCCAGCCTTTGTACTTTTCTTGTCTCGCACCACACGTATCTAATATTTCTTCTTCTTTGTGAGCCGAGGAGCAACTTTACATAATATTTTCATTGCTTTCGGGAAATTTTATTTCATCTCCGTTTTCGGTCGATTATGACTCTCCTTTAACCATTACGTACTTTCACATAAGCATAAATTGCACAGTAAATACTACTATAACAACCGAGTAAAATCAATGCCCAAATATTTGTGTTTATATCCGTCTGTCCGATCCGTTTCCTTATTTATGTTACGCCGGAAAACGCTAAGCCAACCGAAATCATAGCGATTTAATATCTAAATATTACATTTTGTATTGTCACATCGAATACATTTTGTTGCACTGTGTTTCCTTAAATTGCATCTGAAAAATTCTATTTATATGAAAAATATTTAATTTCAATCGTAACGCTTTGTTTATAAATTCCATGTTCTTTTAAAGCGATAACAAGCAGCTAGGTTTCAAACAAAAAGACAATTACTTAAGTCTTCAGTTAAAACCTAAATATCTATGTATTATTTGCATTATTTTAACACGCACCCAATAAGTTCCCTGACGGCAGTCAATGTTTATTTTAGTCAGGCACCTACTCTGCTGTCATTGTCTGATTTAAGTGATCATTATAAGCGATTGTGCATCGTTCACTAGTTCTGCCTTTTTAAATTAGTAAAAAGGCATAGGTAATCGGTGTACGATACACAATCGCCAAAGTTGTCGCGTAAACCAGCCGATGACAGTTTGCAAACTCTGCATGTGCCTGATTTCTCGGTTCTCCTATGAATTAATATACACATATTGTAACTTCGTCTCTATTGAGATATATTGTCTTTCACATCTTGGAGATTTACATGTTATGTATTCAGTACATCGTGCTACAAATCCAGATTGTTAATACAATTAAAAACGGTACCTTTACCGGAAGTCGAACCCGGGAGCAAAAATTAATAAAGAAGTCGACCTTCGTGGCTCAATCTGTCTGCTGATTCAAGGGTTGAGATAGTTTTTTAATTGTGTTTTCAGTCTGGATCTGTGAGACGATTAATATCGCAAGTCTCCAAAATGTGGCAACTTGTTATTGGATGCGAGTTAGATAATTAATGTCAAGTTTCCCAAGAAGCAAGAAAAAAAATCGATGCTAATTAAAAATTTTGTTATTTATTCTTATATAGGTTTCAGAATTCGCTAAAAGAGCAATTTTGGAACCACACGGACACATCCTAACATTACACAAAACGACCTCCTACCAATTGTAAAATACCATCTGTTAGATAAATGGCAGTCATATTGGGACACAAGCGCACTGAAAAAGGGTAGACTTTACAAAATAACCCAACAAACCATGATAAAGCCATAGTTCCAGGATAAAGCTTTTGACAAACATTCCATCAGCGCTGTGTCGTAGGTATCCTCATGGGACACTGTTGTACTAGAGATCATCTTAGAAAAATAGGGATTATCGATAGCAGTCTCTGCGAGGGTATGATAAGTTATGAGACACTGGATCATTTATATCTCAAATGCCCCATAAACGACAGGTATCCGAACTTTTTTAATGACCTCACTGGGATTGGGGTTCCAATGCCAACAAATATCAGGACATTGTTGAGCTACAATTTCACGGAGGTGAACATGTGGATCAAAGAGTTCATCAAAATCAACGACATTAAAATCTAACACTGTAGGTACATAAAATAAAACTACAATAAATGAACAAAAATAACTCTTTCTTTGTATTTAGACAATTCAAAGCAATTTAAGTTTTTTACGGGTGGAGAGCCACCAAAATAAAAAAAAAGGATTCCCGTTCAGACATCTGGTCCATTTGTGAACTTTTCCATATTATAATGTTGCCAAAAAGTTACCACAAATGTTCGTTTTGAAGCCAAATTTTATGACCGCAAGAACAAAACCACAGGCGAAGTTCCAAAATTTAAACATTTTATGTCATAGTTATGATAATATCACTATTATTATTTTGTAAATAACGACAAACATATATATTGTTTCAATAGCAGACCCGCACAGCGTTGTATATTTGCATGCCCCCATGTTCAATTTCATAAACCTGTAAATCAGCAACGGCTATTAAATTTGTTATCACGATACACAATGATAATAATAATAATAAATAGAATGTATAAAGCGCCGATTAGTAATACAAGATGACTCCAAGGACGCTGATGTGACGAATGATACAAGCTTATCTCACACATCAGCAAATCTACTAATAAAATAATCTCTTTTGTATGAATCTATCGGAATATGTATTATTTTGGATTTGTTCACAATACTCGCTACTTCATAACTTTAAACATATTTGAGGAATTTGATTTGAAATTAGGGTGATTAGGTTTATATGCTCCCTTAAGAAGAGTCCGGAGAACTCTAAAACCTTGCAGACACTGAACTTACAGTGCCAAAGAGAGCTAATCATGTGGAAATAACTGGCTCATCGTTTATTGATTGTGTAGATAAGAGTGCACCGTGTTTAAGACAGAAAGTCATGAAAGCCCTAAAGTTGCTCTTCGTGGCTACAATGTCCGCTTGTACAATGAGTCCAAAGAAATTCCCTCGGACATCGTTTCACATAGCCATCATCATTCAACATTTTATTTATTGTATATTATTTTGATGTTTCCAGGTGATCCACCGAACTTACACGAACAATATCGGTGATGAGATCCATCACAGTGGATGGAATGCTTGCTCTAGTTGCCACGACGACCCTAATGCCAAGAGGAATCGTCTCATACTTCCAACTCTGCACTCCAACAGGATCTATGTCGTTGACACTGCTACAGATCCGAGGAAACCGGAAATGGATAAGGTAGGATCTTTCATGTTTTACAAAATACATTGGTCTCATAGCCTAAGAGATAGCAACGACAAAAAACAATTAATTTTTAGTGCCTGCTTTATATATCTCCTTTCTTATTGAATGTAGATATGAAAAAGGTAAATCTGGCACCTGGGAGTGGTTGCGTTTACCAGTGCGCATCCCTTTTCTATAGGTGAAAATTGCAGATTTTAGTATCATTTGTATCTTTCTAAGTCATTTTTATGCTCTTATACCATCCAACTGATTACAATGAAACTTTTAACTTTTTATATTAAAATGAAAAGTAATATAAAAGAAATAGGTATAATAAAATCTGCAATCCTACTACAAACTATCATTCCAATCTAACGACATAACGAATTTATGAAGCGACTCGCTTACGTAAGTTTATTATGTACTCACGTTTCATCACATTTTTAAATATTTTATATTTCTCAACATATAATTCTGTGTCCGAAAGGAAAACCCAGACAAATCAAAAAATGCTACTTTACAGGAGAGACAAAACAAAATTGCTGTAGTAGCAGATGTTTAAAAAAATGCTATTTCAGTCCTTGTATATTTTTTACAAACGGATGTCATATATTTTTTTCAAATTGCGTGTTTTTAAAAAACGATAGTGTCATCTTGTGAAGAATTTAATTTTATATAATATCCTCCAAAAATGAGAACTCAATTCAATATACATACAAGGACTGAAATAGCATTTTTTTTAAATATCTGCTACTATGTACAATAATTTTGTTTTGTCTCTCCTGTCAAGTAGCATTTTTAGACTTGTCTGGTTTTTCCTTCCGGACACAGAATTTACATAATTGTAACACTATTTACTATTTTTTATGTTGAAAATTTTGGAGTTTAATGTCAACCTTGACAGCTCATCCGATCTTGTTAAAGTGAGCTGTGGTGTATTCTAAGGTCTAGTGAATATGGCTGCTGGAATCTTGATTGGTATTTATACAGCCATTAATCGTCTTCGGTCACCTAAATGTCATTTAGGATGTCAAATATTGGTTATTTGTTATGAACAATGAAACAAGTTATTACGCCTACAATTTCTATCCAGTATCGATATATATAAGGGCTACGTATATTAATATGAAATTTTGGAAATAAATCAGTTGATTGATAAAAAAGACCCATCCAATCGAATTAACGAGTGGGTTGTGGCCAACGCTAAACTCCTCACTACCATAGTCACTCCACAAACTATTCAAATTTTATAAGGAACATTTTCACGAAATAAACATTTATTGAGACGAAAAGAAGTTTACATACAAATACAAAGATATATACATATCTACAAATGAAAAGAAAAACAACTTTTCTGACTCAAAAGGACCATGCTCAGCTATGTTGCAGGAAGACAATCCCCCAGCAGCTGATTTTCAGCATGATCCTATTGATTATGTATTTATAATACATGGTCTACATTATTGAAATGAGTTTGTTAAATTATTTTTGATATAAATATATTTTATTTAGTGTAGATTATCAACTTATATTTTTGATATAAATATTTTAGTATGAAAACTTGATGATTCTTCAATGCCCTTTTATGAAAGTAATGATAATTTGAAAATATCCTGAAAATAAATCCTGAGCTTCGTGTCATTTTGAAGTATTTGACAGTTGACATAAATTGAGAAGGACTGATCTTTCAAAATCGAATAGGGTAAGATTTACAAATGTACAAAATTTGAAAATAATCGAATGAGTAATTTAGTCTATAATCGATAAGTAGAATCAGCACGCCGTAGGTATATAGTTCCTACATAGTAGGTACACAACACACATATAAATACACTGTGATGAAACTTTCAGAATACAATCTCAGCATGATGCTAGTTGATAATCTGCAATAAATAAAATAACCTTAAAAATATTTTTATTGACAAACTATTTAACATCTCAATAGAGACGAAGTTGGGATATAATAGAAGATCCAGGATCTCAAGACATCCACAGGGCTTACGACCTGTCATCGGCTGGTCTACGTGTTTAATAATTATTATCAAACAAAGTCATTTCATAAAAATGCTGAATATTTTTCATATATACAAAATTTTAATACTTGTTAGTGGGGAGTTTCGCGTTGGCAACAGCCCACTCGTTTTTAAATATCATTGACTCCCAACAGGAAAAAAATCCAATGTTTGCGTATATCTTCTACCTATATTATAATATAAATCTCCTGTCACGATGTTTGTTCATGCTAATCTCCGAAACCACCTAGCCTATTTTAATGAAACTTACTCAAGCGAGTAGCTATGGTTGTTTCAAGCTTGAAAAGTAGGATATTTTTGGACCCGTTAGGTGGCGCTGTTATCAAGATTTTAAAAAAATATTTATCAACATATTTGTCTTCCTAACACCCCTAAAGGATTTTTTATAAGAAAAATGGGTGATTATTCATTTTTAAGTTGTGTAAGCTTTAAAAAAAAAACTTGTTAAATATTATGAGATCTATGTGTACAAAATACGATCTACATACAAGGATAAGGACAACGTCTCCCCACTAGTGCAACTATAAAATTTTACATTTGACAATGAATAAAAAAATAATGACATTATAAAATCAAGTTGTTTTTTACTCCTCACTAACCCAAGGGGATATAGTGGGGAGTTATGATTACGCAATTTTTTAAGATTATTTTTTTATTGCAGATTATCAACTAGTATCAAACTGAGATTGTATTCTGAATGTTTCATCACAATGTATCTGTATGTGAGTGCTGTATACTATGTGCAGTGTGCTATGTATGTTTATTTTACTTCATCGATTATTGACTAAAGTACTCATTCGATTCCTTTCAAATTTTGCAAATATGTATATCTAATACTCGTTTAGACCCCATTAGGTTTTGAAGAATATCTGAATAGTGCTTCTAAATTTTTTTAACTATCAAATATTTCAAAGTGACCCCAAGCTCAGGAAATTTAAAATTTGAAATTGTTATTTTGAAATTGGCAAAAAGGCACATCACTTTCATAAAATGGCATTGAAGAATTATCAAGTTTTGTAATAAAATATTTAACTTAACAATAATTTAGCAAACTCATTTCTTGAAAATGCTGAATATTTTCCATACAAACTTTGAATAACTTATAGAATTACTTGTTTGTGAGGAGTTTAGCGTTGGCCACAACCCACTCGTTTATGTCTATCTTTGCGATTTGTTTTCGTTCGTTGTTTTCTAGACCCATAAATATCAAGCAAGTGCGGTGAATCAAATCCCCTAGAAAATACTTAAGCTGGTGCGTTTTTATATTTTTTCCACAACGATGCATTGAAATATAAAGATATCTCGCTTGACTTCTCTCCCAAAATTTTTATACAGGGAGATATAATGCAATATGATTAAGTACCTACTAAAACCAGGCTTCGTTGTAGGTATGTCATTACTTTAGAAAAACAAACAAAATAAAACATCAGTACAGATAGAGAAAGAGTTCTTTACCGCCATACTATAGTATAAAGGCTGATTTAGTTCTGTGTTATGGCACCACAACAGATGGCTGATTTTGTATTAACACCAGAGGAGAAGAAAGGAGTTAAGCACTATTTTATCTGTGTGGTTGTAGCTCGTTAATACCAATGTATATATGTTTTTGGTATTATGTAAGTGAATTTACATTCGTTATCTTAACCCCGAAAAAATACTCGTGGTTAAATTTTTTTTATTTACTTTTAGAATAAGAGTTATCTCCTGTCGAATCACGCGACAAATTTACTTCTATATTTTCTATGCACGTAAGTTTAATATTGTACAATTGACTAATTATTTGAATTATTTAATCCATATTCAACTACAAGGTGTGTATTATTTATCGTGTACAATATTCATACATATTACTGACCAAATTTTCTATTTTTTTTTTTGTATTTGACTTTTTTTTTAAATGAATATGTCCTTGTTAAACAAGTACATATACATCTTCCTACGTTCCCTAAAATAAGCAAATAAATGCTTGTGCTTAGGTGAACAAAATCGGTCGAGGCAGGATTTGAACTCGCGACCACTGGATTACTAGCCCAGCGCGCTAACCGCTCTGCTACCGACCCATCTATTTGTTATTTTTCGACTGAGGTCTTTGAAGGCCAGGTAACATACTATGAACCTTAAGTATAGTATATTTTATGGATAACAGTCTTCAAAGTGTAAAAAATTGCTTTTCTAAAACGATATTAATATTAAACACGTGGTTTCTTTCAGAGTTTATAGAAACGATACGTACCATCACGCGGTTCCCTATTTGGTATAGGCAGAGAGAACCGAACGCCAGACTCTTGACATACATGTTTTAACTCATTGATCATTTCAACTCTTTCTCACCGGCCCCAACTTTTTTTTCAACCTTGTATACTTTTTTTGTCGGGCGTTCATCGCATTCATTCTCTCTACATATACGAACCATCCCAGGACATTTATCTTCATTCTAATCACAATGTCTGTTATGTCTTTGCATTCTCATCTGATATCATATATTTGTTTATTTATTTAAATTAAGGGGAAACATACAGCAAAATTGCAAATTACAAAAGACAACAGCGAATGTAAAATATTTCCCTAAATAGTTCCCTCATCATCATACATTACATAATGGGTAATATAAAAAAATACTAAAACTTATGTAGATAGTAGAGTAAGTTTGAAATCAATTGGGTATATAAGAAATTGAAATAAAGTAGGTATATAAAATACAAAAAAAAATTAAAGACGACCATACTTCTAATTAAAAACATACAAATGATACAGGGATATGTAGGAATTGTGGGTAGTGGGGAGGGATAAAGGAGTTAGTTATCCCATGCCTCATATCACTGCGTCATTGCCGATATACTCCTGATATCCACAATCATTATCATAATATTGCTTTGCTCATAAAAACAATGTTTTATTATTTTGTACGCCTGGGTTTAGTTAAATAACAATAAAATTCTTAAAAAAATGATATTTCAATACTGAGAAATTTCTTTGATAAAACTCAAACAAACAGTGAGAAATATTTGTTATTTAAAATTAACATGAATCATTATGTACCTAAATAAATAACTCACATAAATTATTGTTTTAACAGAAATCATGGATTTCCATAAAAAATACAAATAATTTTAAACTCAACATAATTTCGAGAAATATTATTGTAATGTTATACTGAAGAAACAAAATATTAAATTATTTGAATTACACTCAAATTTCATTCGGGACTTTTGTTTACAGATAAAAATATTTTAAAAATTATATGAATGATATTTTAAAACGAGTGGGTTGTGCCTACTCCTCACTACCAAGACAATCCACAAAGTATTCATATTATTTATGGAAAATTTTCAGCAATTTCACTGAATGAGTTTGTGAAATTATCTTTGATTCAAATATTTAATTGTAAAAGCTTGATAATTCGTTAATGCCATTTTATGAAAGTGGTGTGCTATTTGGTAATTTGAAAATAAATAAAATCAGATTTAAGTTTCCTGAGCTTGGGGTCACTTTGAAATATGTGACAGAAGCACATATCAGATATATCCTTAAAAATGTAATGGAGTTTACACGAGTGGCAGATGTACAAATTTGCAAGATTTGAAAATAATCGAATGAGTTCTTTATTCTATAATCGACAAAGAAAAAACACGCCGTTCATAGTACATAGCACACACAGAGATACATTGTGATGAAAATTTCAGAATACAGTTTCAGCATAATTATCATCATCATCAGTGGCTCCACAGCCCAGGATGGGCCTTGGCCTCCTCAAGGAATCGTCTCCATTGCATCCTGTCCATGGCCTTTTCTCTCCAATTCCGCACACCGGCTATCTAAAAGTCCCTCTCGACTCCATCCATCCATCGTAGTTTCGGCCTTCCCACACCCCTTCTTCTCTCCGGACGCGTTGTGATAAAGGATTATTTTTGGTGTCTGATCTTCTTCCATACGATGCACGTGTCCTAGCCAGCGGAGCCTTCCTTTTATCGTTTTGACGATATTTGGTTCCTTGAATAGGCTCTGTAGTTCGTGGTTGAACCTGATTCTCCAAGTGCCTTCATCGCAGTGGAGAGTCTCAATGTTATGCTCGAGAGTCTTCTCCAGTATTTATTAAAGTGAGAATATCTGGTCGATCGTAGACTTTCCAGGTCTGAAGCCGGATAATCCTAGTCAATAATCAGCATAATACTAGTTAATAATCTGCAATAAAAAATCTTAAAAATTGATAATTAATAACTTTCCCCTATATCCCCTTTGGGTTGCGAGGATTAAAAAATATTAAAGTTTGGTAGGTAGGTACCTATAACAATAATAGAAAAATTAAATTTTGTTGTTAGTAGTTGCGTATTGGTTAGCTAATACCTCGGAAAAAAAATACAAAAAAGAAAAGCATTAGTTTTAAAACTTAGACTTATCCTTGAACTGCATGGTTGCTCATGAAGTTGATTAATATTTGATTCAGACTTTTGATAAGCGTCAGATTAATCAATAAATATAATTTTTTATAATGATTAATGATCTATTTTTTATTGAAAAATAACATTTGATTCAGTTTTTATACATTTAGATAAAATTCAAATAGTACATACATACATACCGTAACGCCGTTTCCCTATTTGGGGTAGGCAGAGAGAACCGAACGCCAGACTCTTCTATCTTGACATACCCGTTTTGCCTCATTTACATTCAAACATCGCGTCATACATGCTCTCCTATTATTCTGACTTCGTATATTCCCCTCTTTCAAAATCTCATTTATATGATCATGCAAGCTCTTTCTCGGTCGACCCTTACATCTCATTCCACTCTTTTCAGCCTTGTATACTTTCTTTGTCAGTCGTTCATCGTTCATTCTCTCTACATGTCCGAACCATCGCAAAGCATTTATCTTCATTCTACTCAAAATATCTCTTTCAATCTTACATTCTCTTCTGATATCTTGATTCCGTATCCTATCATAAATTGTTTTGTCACACATTCATCTTAGGGATCTCATTTCCACAGCGTTCATTTTACTTTCATGCGTCTTCTGCCATGTCCATGTCTCACTTGCATACATTATGGTTGGAACGACAATAGCGTTGTGCACAGCGAGTTTTGTTGGCCTTGAAATAATAATAATTCAATTAGTAATGCAGATAATTCTCCAAACTATATAGATGCGAACGTTAGCTGCTTCACAAGGTTAAAATCCTGTTTTGAATCAGTTATGATTTTAGACAGGTCGATGGCAGAGCGATTAGCGCGCTGGGCTAGTAATCCAGTGGTCGTGAGTTCGAATCCTGCCACGACCGATTTCGTTCACCTATAGCAAAAGCATTAATTCTTATTTTAGGGAATGTAGGAAGATGTATATGTAGGTACGTATTTAACAAGGACATATTATTTTTTTTTAAATTAACATAATCTGTATGAGGACATTCGTGGATTGAGTCCAGAACGAGGATATAAGGAGGAGATGCGATGTAGACGACATCATCCGCTGGGGTAGAGGGCGAAGGCTTCAATGGAAAGACCATATCGAGAGAATGGTAGACAATCAACTACCCAAAATTGTCTCCAAGGAGGTGTCGGAGGGTCGTAGAGCAAGGGGGAGACCAGCAAAAAGTGACAGCCGGACATCTAGATCATAAGAGGCAGTCTCCGACTGAAAAAACGTGCCTTCTGTCTAAAACCAGAGGAAGCAGAAGAAGATAATCTGTAAATGATTTTAGTACGCGTGTGGGTTGTCCATTGAAAATAGATTAAAAAATTCATCTATGTACTTTCAATGGCGTAAAATTTTATGCTAAACTTTGATCCAAATGAACATTTATAATATGATTAATAGATTATGATCGATTACTGATTAATACATTTTTAAGATTGAGATAAGATGAGAACGTATAAAGAGCATGTCATGAGAAGCCCTCATGTATTAACGATTCAAAACCTCTGTCTTTGTTAATGATTCCAGAAGGCTGTTCTATCAAGTTTATTGTTTCTGAACACCCCAAAATTTTCCTTAGGGAAATTCCTTAGATTCGCCTTTTCCACAGTTAATATATAGAATCATAATATCAACTCGTTTAATGGGGACTGTTTGATGGTTCATTTTCAATAGGACATAAAAGTATGCCACACGGGAGGGGGTGGTGGGTGTGGTAGTGGACGATATAGAACATATATAGACAATAATGGGCGGTATAAAATGCCACCGTAAGCGATTAAAACAAAATGAGAAAGCGATTGTTCAGAAATGTACGAGGAATGAAACCGCAAGACAATGCTGACGACGATTAGTCGCTCATATTTCGCCGCCGGAAATTTCACAACACGAATTATTTCATCGCTGAAAATTTCTAAACATTAATAAATATTACATCAATAATTCACGGGTGAACAGTTAAGAAACAGATAAAATGTTCCTTGAATTATTAATCTTTCATATAAAAAACCGACTTAAAATTAATGTGTCTCAAGATAGAAAAAATCTTGCTTTTTGTTCTTGCTGCCCATTGAGAACATGTGGCGTGATGGTTTGTATGTATTTAGTAAAACAATCTTTTATGAAACTCGCCTTTACAATAAAAAGTGTAATACAGATTGCAGACGCCTTTGGATTTCGAAGAGTTTTTTTTTAGTCCTATGATTACAACTCGATGAAACGTTTATATGTGATCAACTCTAAAGCATCCCTTCCTATTCAAAAAAAAATTAAAATCAGATAATACGGTAAAGAATTGCTATCGCTGAAGTAAAAATTGAAGAGTTTAAAGAGTATCTGAAGTGTACCTGGAAACCAAAAAGCAATGATGAAATTCGAAAATTGAAAGGCAACCCTTAATCACATGTAAGATCAGGTCCAGAAGATTATCCTGGATTGGACATTTCGTCAGATTGGGTGAAGAAAGAGCCACAAAACGAATCCCGCAAAATAAACCTGTGGGCAAGATACCTCTGGGAAAACCATGGCAGATATTGATGGATAATGTCACCCGAGGTATGAATGTGATGAATATCGGTCGGGAGTAAGAAGATTTTGAGAGACCAGTTATTCTAATCTGATCGCTCAACCGAAAAAGAGATCGCCATGTTTTAGGATCTTTTGTCGAATCATCTGGGACCAGCTCATAGAGAGTGTCTATTGTGATGTCTTAATGTGTATGGAGCTCTCTGAAGTGTGATGTCTTCTGTACAGCCCAAAATAAATCTCTAATTTGATTCTAACGAACGCTTGTAAGTTTCGTCGAAGCCAAAGATTAAAAGTCTTCGAATATTTTTATTATTGCATATGCGCAAACATTGGATTTTTTTCCCTGTCGGGAGTCAAAGATATTTTTTAACAGATTTTTAATTATCTCAATAGAGACGAAGTTGGAATATTTATTGTAGGAGAACCGGGAAATCAAGGCACCTACAGGGCTTACGACCTGTCATCGGCTGGTTTACGTGATCACTTTATGCGCTTGCGCAACGTTCACCAATTATGCCTTTTTAATGAGATCCCTATCAATTCAATTTTGGAAGTTCTATATATTGTAATACTGAAATTCTTTTCGCTTGAAAATAAGGAATTTTTACTATTGCCATCTATGGGTGAAATTATGAACAACAATCTTATTATTTTTTTATTTATTTTGTTGTAACGCCATCTATTGAGAAATTGGTTTTTTTTTTTGTAAAATAATGAAAGCTACAATTCTTATATCTGAGGTGACAATGCATTTTTCGCATAGAAGTCACCCCTGAAATGCACCAGACTTATAAGGTCATTTTTGTCTTATTTACCTTCTTGTACCAATGTGTAAGTAATCGAATATTTTTATTATTGCATATGCGCAAACATTGGATTTTTTTCCCTGTCGGGAGTCAAAGATATTTTTTGACAGATTTTTAATTATCTCAATAGAGACGAAGTTGGAATATTTATTGTAGGAGAACCGGGAAATCAAGGCACCTACAGGGCTTACGACCTGTCATCGGCTGGTTTACGTGATCACTTTATGCGCTTGCGCAACGTTCACCAATTATGCCTTTTTAATGAGATCCCTATCAATTCAATTTTGGAAGTTCTATATATTGTAATACTGAAATTCTTTTCGCTTGAAAATAAGGAATTTTTACTATTGCCATCTATGGGTGAAATTATGAACAACAATCTTATTATTTTTTTATTTATTTTGTTGTAACGCCATCTATTGAGAGAATTGTTTTTTTTTTTGTAAAATAATGAAAGCTACAATTCTTATATCTGAGGTGACAATGCATTTTTCGCATAGAAGTCACCCCTGAAATGCGCCAGACTTATAAGGTCATTTTTGTCTTATTTACCTTCTTGTACCAATGTGTAAGTAATCGAATATTTTTATTATTGCATATGCGCAAACATTGGATTTTTTTCCCTGTCGGGAGTCAAAGATATTTTTTGACAGATTTTTAATTATCTCAATAGAGACGAAGTTGGAATATTTATTGTAGGAGAACCGGGAAATCAAGGCACCTACAGGGCTTACGACCTGTCATCGGCTGGTTTACGTGATCACTTTATGCGCTTGCGCAACGTTCACCAATTATGCCTTTTTAATGAGATCCCTATCAATTCAATTTTGGAAGTTCTATATATTGTAATATTGAAATTCTTTTCGCTTGAAAATAAGGAATTTTTACTATTGCCATCTATGGGTGAAATTATGAACAACAATCTTATTATTTTTTTATTTATTTTGTTGTAACGCCATCTATTGAGAGAATTGTTTTTTTTTTTTTTTGTAAAATAATGAAAGCTACAATTCTTATATCTGAGGTGACAATGCATTTTTCGCATAGAAGTCACCCCTGAAATGCGCCAGACTTATAAGGTCATTTTTGTCTTATTTACCTTCTTGTACCAATGTGTAAGTAAT
This sequence comes from Molanna angustata, assembly GCA_963576475.1. Lineage (NCBI taxonomy): Eukaryota > Metazoa > Arthropoda > Insecta > Trichoptera > Molannidae > Molanna > Molanna angustata. The sequence continues at coordinate 8,252,222 of OY754972.1, forward strand.
CGAATATTTTTATTATTGCATATGCGCAAACATTGGATTTTTTTCCCTGTCGGGAGTCAAAGATATTTTTTAACAGATTTTTAATTATCTCAATAGAGACGAAGTTGGAATATTTATTGTAGGAGAACCGGGAAATCAAGGCACCTACAGGGCTTACGACCTGTCATCGGCTGGTTTACGTGATCACTTTATGCGCTTGCGCAACGTTCACCAATTATGCCTTTTTAATGAGATCCCTATCAATTCAATTTTGGAAGTTCTATATATTGTAATACTGAAATTCTTTTCGCTTGAAAATAAGGAATTTTTACTATTGCCATCAATGGGTGAAATTATGAACAACAATCTTATTATTTTTTTATTTATTTTGTTGTAACGCCATCTATTGATAGAATGGATACATCTCGCAGACGTGTGAGTCACCGGTTATCTTCGGGGGAAGGCTCTTTAGTACAAATCTCGATCTGGAACTTGGAAGCCACGACCGTTTCTGCGAGAAATTACGAGAATAGTGATTTCGTATCGGCGACTAAAATTTAATGGGGCAGAAAATGTGAGGCAATTTGTAATATTTTCCACAAATGCGCTATTACCTACACATTACTTTATATTATAATGTCGAAAGAAATGAAAATGATTTTTTCGTCTCGAAATTCTTCTCATTTTTTTCATTGCCATCACTTATGTGCTGTTTCTGTGTGTCTTCTGTCTCTAATTTTGTGTTTGCTCTCCATTTAAACATATGTTTTAACGGAGAGTTCTACAATTTTTAACCCTTTCTTAACCGATGATTCAAATTGGAATCATTAATGTTATTTACGTATATCACAGTAAAAATTGTTATTTCTCTTCTAAATTACTAATCACAATATTTTTGATCGCTTACAATACTGAGAATGACGGAAACTTCTGTAGTGACCGCATTTTAAGAGTTGGAAACTCGGTTATTGCGAAATGTGCTTTTCTTGCTATACACCGTTATTCAAAATGTGAGTTTTTTTTTTGTTTTTTAGCATGCTATATTTTTTTAATTAGGTAATTATGTCGGCCTTCGGTAATTAGGTAATTATGTCGGCATTTGTCGGCCTTCGTGGCTCAGTTGGTTAGATATCTGACTGCTGAGCCAAAGGTCCCGGGTTCGATTCCCGGTGGAGACACAGTTTTTACCTAATTGTGTTTTCAGTCTGGATCTGTAAGACGATTAATATCGTAAGTCTCCAGAATGTGGCAACTTGTTATTGGGTGCATGTTAAATTAATATTTGACATAGTACCTGTTAGTTGCCGGAGAAGCAATATTAAAATAAAATTATATTTCCTTCACTCTCTAATAATAATTAAAAATAAAACATTTTTTATTTTATGAAAAGTACCTATATAGTTTTATATTTATATGAATGATTGTAATCGTTAAAATTTCCAAAAAAAGGAAAAAAAAATCTTAATAAAAATTATTAAAATATCTTTATAATCACATATTTTGCCCATTTTTTATAAAACGTATTTTTTTTCATAATGCTTTCATAATTCGGTTAAGAAAGGGTTTTAAACGTATTTCTCATTTTTATTAATATTTCAACGCATATCATGTCGGGAATGCATACAATGAGTTTCATTATGATTTTTTTGTATGCCGTATTGTGAATTTTCGTTTCCTCCATACCAAAACCCAAAAAAATAAGTGCATTTTCATTCACACCATCATGATATATACCACAATGTGAGGTAACCAGCGACAGGTATGTGGGTTTTCATAAACTTATAAAAGGAAGCATGTATTATGTCTAATTTTTTTGTTTTTTTTTTCCTTTTTTACATGTTATTATTTTAATGTTTATTTTTCTATGATACCTTATAATAAATTCACTTGGCGGTTTCTCTATCAAACACTTTTTTGTATTATTATGGAAGCTGTTGGTTTTTCTCATATAAATTGAAAAAATGCTCTCACGTTCTGGAAAATTGAGTTTTTATTTTACGTTCTGGAAAATTGAGAATGTGTGAATGAATATTGCACGACTAACTCAGAAAACAGAACGGGTGGTGCTGGTAGAAGAACAGGTATAAATTTAATCACAATACATACAATTACAATATACAATAATTGTCTAAATAGAGGCAATCAGTTGAATAGTATGTAAAAATCAATTTCCTAATTATATCAAACAACTATGTTAGTGTAGTTATGTACCTAAATGGTACAAAGACAGAGAGAGACATGGATAGATCTCTAAGAGGCAGAATGCATTAGATAGCACTTAATCGGATTTGGGGCTTGTAATGCCCTTTCAATGGTGTTTGAGACCGTTGTTATACTGATGGAGTGCATTCACATAATAATGTGAACGTCACAGACCGATCGGCAAATTTGACAACTGTAACTTGAGTAGTCCTTTTAGAGAACATCATAATATAAACCTAAGACCCCAATCTGAAATTGAATTTCTTATATATGTTAAACAGTGTATTTCTAAAACAATACCATAAGTATTCAGGGGAAAAAATATTAACCTTAACAACCCAAACTGAAATTGAATTTCTCAAATACCTATTTATTTATTTTATTTATCACACCATATTTAAAATAACAACAATAAGTAGATTACTATTTTAAACACATTTCTAAAACAATACCATAAGTAAGTATGATAAATCATCATCATCATCGTCAGCCTGTGTTTGCCCACTGCAGGACATAGGCCTCCCCTCTCCTTCTCCACTCCTCCCGTTCCTGTGCGACTCCCATCCACTGTGGTCCAACAAATCTTTTTATGTCGTCCATCCATCTATTAGGTGGTCGCCCTTGTGGTCTCTTGTCTCCTCTCGGTCTCCACTCCACCAGTCTTTTAGTCCATCTATTATCGGTCATTCTTGATAGGTGTCCTGCCCATCTCCACTTCTGCATGGCTATTCTCTCAACCACATCGGACAGTTTGGTCTGACTGCTTATCCAGTCATTCCTCTTCCTATCTTCTAGTTTTATTGCCAACATTATTCTTTCCATCTTCCTTTGTGCTATACGCAGCTTGTTGGCAGACAATTTTGTTAAAGTGGTTGTTTCCATGCCATAAGTGAATATTGGTAGAATGCACTGCTCAAACACCCTTGCCTTCAGAGAATTTGGTATGGGGCTACGAAAGGTGTTATCGAGTTTCCCAAAGGCCGCCCATGCGAGACTTATTCTTCTCTCAATTTCTATGGTTTGATTGTCTCTGCCTAGGGTCATCTTATGTCCAAGGTATATATAGTGATCAACCTCTTCCACTGGAAGGCAATAATTGCTTGTGTCTAAGTTTGTCATTATTTTCGTTTTCTTGACATTCATTTTTAAACCAATTGAAGCAGATATACCTTCTAGTTGGCTGATCATTTCCACCATTTCATCGACATCCTCCGAGATTAACACAATATCATCGGCGAATCGCAAATTGTTTAATCGCTCTCCGTCGATAGTTATTCCTTTATTTTCCCAGTTTAATTTTTTAAAAACATTTTCTAGAGCAAGGGTGAAGAGTTTGGGAGAGATGGTATCGCCTTGTCTTATACTTCTGTTTATATAAATTTTTTCCGTGTTTTCATGTAAGCGGATGACTGATGTTGCGTTTTTATAAATGTTATTCAGCAGCGTGATATATCTTCCGTCTATTCTGCTGTCTTTCAGGGCATCCAATACAGCCCAAATTTCCACGGAATCAAAGGCCTTTTCGTAATCCACAAAGGTAAGTATTATAGGTTTCTTATATTCATTGCATTTCTCAATCAACAATTTGAGACTTTGTAAGTGGTCGCTAGTACTATAGCCTGAGCGGAATCCCGCTTGTTCTCTTGGTTGATAGGCGTCAAGTTTAGATGTCAATCTGTTGCATATTACCCTTGTAAATAATTTATATATGTGTGACAAAAGGCTTATAGGACGGTAGTTATCTAGTTTTGTGTTATCTCCTTTTTTATGAAGTATTGTTATTACTGCATTATTCCAACTCTCTGGTATATTTGATGTGTGTAGACATTTATTAAATAGTTTTGTTAAAATTTGCCGGAGTGGTCTTCTTGGTAATTTCAACATTTCGGGGATAACATTATCTTCTCCAGGTGCTTTTCCATTTTTTATTTGTTCTAGAGCAAAGTCTATCTCGTCAACTATGATATCCGGGATATCCTCAGACCCTACATTGCAAGTGAGCCCTCTGTTAAGGTTGTCATTTTTTAGTGAGTCTTCAGGTTTTGGAACTTTAGAGGTATATAATTCTTGGTAATATTCATGTGCAACTTCCAGTATTTCATCTCTATTTGTGACTTTTGTACCCTCCTTGTTAGTTAATTTTTGTACCCTCCTTGTTAGTCAATTAAGTATGATAAATATGAACACATAAATATTCCAAAACGAATTTATTTGACTTCCGGTAGTCAAATAAATTCTTCTTCTTCTTCAGCTAGGACTATGTCCTGTAGTTCTCGGCACCTGTTCCTGGGAGGAGGACGTCCAGCTGTCCCTCCATCGTTTGGGTGGTCTTCCTGGAGGTCTGCTACCTGTAGGATGTTCATCAGCTGATATCCTCACTACTCGGTCTGAGCTTGCTCTCCCCACGTGGTCTCTCCAGAAACGTCTTCTTGTTCTACCCCATCGTACCACGTCCTCAACATCACAAATTTTCCTTATTTCGGAGCTCCTCATTTGATCACGGAGGGTTACTCCTGCGATGGGCCGTAGAGTCTTCATCTCCGTGGTTCTAAGGAGACTTTTTGTACGGGTGGTGTCAGCTCTTGTCTCTATGGCGTATGTCATGATTGGTCTTATGCAAGTCTTGTAGATCCTGACTTTACTCTCCCTCAGCATATCCCTATTTCTCCACACAGCACTTCTCAGGCATCCAGCCACTACAGCAGCCTTGGTTGCTTGTTCATGTACTTCGTTATAGAGATCATTGCTGCTGGATATTTCTATGCCCAAGTACTTAAATCTCATAACTTGTTCTATAGTTTTATTGTTTATAGCAAGTTTACAACGTACTGGATATCTTGAGGTTACCATGCTTTTTGTTTTCTCTATTGAGATTTGCATATTTAGTCTTTGGGAAGATAAGTGGAATTTAAACAGTAGTTTCTGAAGATCATCCTCGGAATTTTCAATTAAGACGGCATCATCTGCATAACATATTATATCTATATTTTTGTTTCCCATTTTGTAACCTATTCCTAATGCTTTAACATCTTCGATAATCTTGTCCATAATGATGTTAAAAAGAAAAGGGCTCAAACTATCTCCTTGTCGAATACCTACTGCAGCTGGAATTTCCTTTGAGAGGTCATCTCCCACCTTTATGCGCATTTTGTTGTTGCTGTTTAAATTTTTAATAGCTTTTATAATAGGATGCGGTATGTTCTTTTCTATTAGGATATCCAGTACATCTTCCAGGAGCACTCTGTCAAAAGCTTTGGTTAGGTCGACAAAACACATGTAAGCCGGTACATTATATTCTAAGGATTTCTCTTTAAGTTGTCTCACAACAAATATTGCGTCAGTGGTGGAACGATTTCTTCTAAATCCTTGTTGTTCGTCCCTATTTTGTATAATTTCTTCCAGTTTCACACGCAATAGGCTGGTAAATAATTTTTGTGTTGCACTTAAAAGAGATATTCCCCTGTAATTCGCTGGGTTTGTTTTAACACCTTTTTTAAAAATTGGAATTGTTATACTTAATTTCCATTCATAGGGTATTGTAGATTCTTCTAGTATTTTGTTAAATAGTTTTGTTAGCTCAAGAGCCACCTTTGTTCCTCCATATTTTATCAATTCATTGGGAATCTCGTCAATACCTGGGGATTTTCTATTTTTTAGTTTTTTTTATAGCTAAAATAATCTCGCCATTACTAAGGGTCACAGAGGATCCTGCGTCTTCATTCAGTGGTACAATTCTTGTTGGCAAATTATTACTAAATAAGTTTTCAAAATAGTTTTCCCACTCTTCTATAGAGATCTTGTGCGTTTGTTTATATTCATCTATAGGTTTCTTTTGCTTTCTTAGCATATTCCAGACTTTTTTTTGCGCTCCGTAAAGATCTCTTTCCATGTCCTTGGTGAACTTGAGCCAGTATTCTTTTTTAATTTTGTCTATCTCGCTATTAACCCTGTTTCGCGTTATTTTGTAGATTCTATATTCCTCCGGTGTAGGGTTGCTTCTGTAGACAAGATAGCTGTCTCTCTTTTCCTTTGCTAGGATTTTGACATCCTCGCTATACCATGGTTTCGTATTGGTTCTAGCATTTAAATTTATCTTTCTTTGTCCTAGTGCTTCGTTCGCTGCATTGTTTATATTACGTTTAACTTTGTTCCAGGCATCTTCCACATTGTCGCCAGCAGATATTTCACATTGAGTCATATGGCTGGTAACTCTGTTTATATAAAGGCCTCTTGTGCTTTCATCTTCAATTGATTGGAGATTGATCTTAGTGATGAATTTTGGTTTCTTGTTTTTCCTTTTTGGTTGTTTTAATTGTAGCTTGCAAAGTACCAGGTGGTGGTCAGATCCTATGTTAGCTGAGGACAGCACTCTCACTCTCAATCTGAAATTGAATTTCAAATAAATTCGTTGTGGAATATATATGATTCATATTTATCATAATTATTATGGAACTCTACAGTTTGAAAGTGTAAATCGACAGATTGAAAACTGCTAATACCATTAGTATTTAGAGGACATAATGTGAACCTAAACAACCCAATCTGAAATTGAATTTCTTAAATATGTTAAACAGTGTATTTCTAAAACAATACCATAAATATTCAGGGGAAAAATATTAACCTTAACAACCCAAACTGAAATTGAATTTCTCAAATACCTATTTATTTATTTTATTTATCACACCATATTTAAAATGACAACAATAAGTAGATTACTATATTAAACACTTATTTCTAAAACAATACCATAAGTAAGTATGATAAATATGAACACATAAATATTCCAAAACGAATTTATTTGACTTCCGGTAGTCAAATAAATTCGTTGTGGAATATATATGTATTCATATTTATTTATTTATTTATACATCTTCTTGTACATAATATAAACAAATATAATTTATCATAATTATTATGGAACTCTACAGTTTGAAAGTGTAAATCGACAGATTGAAAACTGCTAATACCATTAGTATTTAGAGGACATAATATAAACCTAAACAACCCAATCTGAAATTTAATTTTTCAATTACCTATGTTAAACAGTGTATTTCTATAGCAATTATTAAAAAGTATTTTCAACATTTTTCAAGTGAATCGTCATACAATTTTTAAATTATAACATAAACATCCATTAAAATATTATGAAAAAATATCATTTTTTTGCAGTATTTTTATAAAATTGCTCCAAAACTAGGTATGTGTCGTAGAGAAATAAATATTTTATGCATTTAAAGAGTTACTTACTTACTTCCGATGGCCATACAACTCCGCTAGAGCTTTAGCCTCCTGAACAATAGCTTTTCAAGCCTTCCTGTCAGCTGCAGTGGACTCCCCCAGTCATCACAAGCATTCAGCATTCATTTAAAGAGTTCCAAAAATTAAATTGAATGTTTGTGATACTTTTTCATTTTAAATTAGGTCAAAATGGAAAAAAAATCAACAAATTTTGGGTTTCCGATATCACATATAAACCGAATATTTTTATTATTGCATATGCGCAAACATTGGATTTTTTTTTTTTTTTTTTCCCTGTCGGGAGTCAAAGATATTTTTTAACAGATTTTTAATTATCTCAATAGAGACGAAGTTGGAATATTCCAACTTCGTCTCTATTGAGATAATTAAAAATCTGTCACATATAAACCCTTTTTGACGCACGCGATATTTACCCTTACTTACACGTAATTTCATAGTGCATTAGACGGTTTTAATACGTCCGATTCTACAACTTTTGAAGAACGTTCAAGAAAAAATAGGTGCGTTACTGTTCCACTTAGTCCAAATTGATATTCTTTAACGCTGAAATAGGAACAATCCTTAAATTAATCATCTGCCATATTTAGTGAAGCAATATAAAAGCTACCTATCCTTTATGAAGCATTTTAAGCTGTGGCTTAAAACAGCTAACCCAAATGATTATCTATTGTAATTTTTTATTCTTTGTTTCATGCAGTATTTGTGGTGTTGCAACCTGTTTGTATCTTTTAGTATTTATTATTTTTGTTTTACCTTTTTTTATTCTGTTGCATTTTTTTAATGTGTAATTATCTACATAATGAGTAGGTATATAAAAATGTATAAAGGCATCAAAGAAACGAACCACAGTTATAGAATTGGTATCGGCTAGCATTTAGCGCGCGACTTGTGTGTTTTTTGTGGATATTATGTACCTACATAAACATACAACATTTTAAAGAGTATGTTTTTTATTTTTAATGTTTATGTTTAATTTCTGGTATTGTGTATTTTATGTTTTATTAAAAATTAATTAATTATGCACTGTAGATTGTAGATATATCTCATTTTTTATCATTTTGTAATACCCACAAACAGGCGTTGCCTGGTGGGATTTCTCTTGTTTATATTTAGTTATATATTTCTGTACACTCCTTTATGTTACTATCTTTTTGTCTTCTTATGCATAATATAACGTATTCTTAAAAGAGAAATACAAGAAGAATCCTTTATTATTATTATTATTTCGGGCTCTTTAACACCTTCTCAGGTTTATCACCTGGTGGGATTTGGGGTAGCACGAGCAATGCTGCCAAGTGCTATCCTTACTGAGTGTATAAAATGTGGTGTTTGTGTGTTGGTGCCATGTGTAGTATTTATGTGTTAGTTAGGTCAGTAGTGTCGTCGATTTGGAGGAATTTCCTCACCAGTCTGCATGTGTTTAATATGGCTGCTTTTTGCATGGTGACGTATGTGTATTTAGGTAATTTGATGGTTTCTAAACTGCTGAATAAGTTTAATGGAATAATTCCTGTAGTGGAAATTACTATTGGTACTATTATCACAGATTGCATGTCCCAGATTCGCTTGATTTCGTCTTGCAAGTCAGTGTATTTTCTAATTTTTTCGGTTGTAGTTGTTTCGATGTTGTGTGTATCTGGTCTATTGTTATGTATGGTTCTATCAGTTAGGGTGTATCTGTCATAGTATAGTTTGTGAGTGGAGTTTTCAAGAACTGGTGTGGGTGTGTATTTGTAATAAGGCATTTTGTCATTTTTATTTATTAGTTTGTGTGCAATAGCTAATTCTTGGTGGATGATGTTTGCGATTCGATTATGTCTGTGTGTATAGTCATTTTGTGTGAGAGTGACGCATGCCCCTGTAATGTGTTGGATGGTTTCTGACTTTTGGTGGCATTTTCTACATAGGTCAGTTTGTACTACATTGTCCTTCATGATGTATTTCCTGTAATTCCTCGTTTTTATTACCTGATCTTGTATAGCTAACATGAACCCTTTCGTTTCTGAAAATAACTCTGATGTTTCCAGCCATTTATTTGAAGCACTACAGTCTACATGGATTTTCTTTAAGTCACTAGCATGTCTTCCGTGTAATTCCTTCCGTTCCCAATTATCATATTTATTTTTGATATGTTTTATGGTGTCTATGGGCTCTATATCCCGGCAGGTCAGGTCTAGTGGGGTGAATCTTTTGTCTATTTTATTTATTGTATCGTGAAGCTGGCTAGTATTGCCCTTCTGGTGAAAGAAAGTTTTTAGTGAGTGAATTTGCCTGTTGTTTAAATGCGTGATATCTATTAATCCTCTTCCTCCTAAATTTCTGGGCAGTGTAATTCTTTCAATTGCTGATTTTATTATTATTATTATTATTAAGCATATGCATGTGCTATAGGTGAACGAAATCTGTCGTGGCAGGATACGAATTCGCGACCACAGAATTACTAACCCAGTGCGCTGACCGATCTGCCACCACCCATCTAAAATCTATTATATAGGAATGCACATTAATTTAGAAGCTGATTTGCTTTATTTAGACATCTGATATTTTTTTGTCAATGTCAAAACGTTTAAAAAATTGTCAAGTTCGCAATGATTAATTATTTATGAAAATGGGATTCGTAATTTATCAAGGGATACCTGTTTTAATTAGCAAAAATATAAAAATATGTAGGTATATACGTACAATAACTTATATATGGGTTAGTTATAGTAAAAATAAGTTAATTCTTATTCGAGAACTTTAGTCTATAATCGATTAAGTAAAATAAACACGCCGTACATAGCACACATCACATAGCACATAGTATACAGCTCTCACACACAGATACATACAATGTGATTACACTTTCAGAATACAATCTCAGCATGATAATATGTAGTTAATAATCTGCAATAAAAAGGCTTAAACAATGCAAATTCGTAACGCCCCACTATATCCACTTGGAGTAAACAAAATATATTTGAAAAATGACAATTTTTTCCTTAATTATCTCAAAACATATCTTGAGAGGGTTAGGCTGTTGTTACGCTGACTAGCTCAATATTATATTTAAGACTATGTGAAATACACGGAATTTCAGAGAAAACATACGTAGGTACACACAAAAACATCGCAACATAAAAACATTGTATATATGATGTAAAAAACACACAAAAAAATTTTGAAATCGTAACTCTTCTATCCCGTATTACTGGGGAAGAAAAGAGATTAAAAAATAAGGTATCTTATGAAATGCATAGAAACATTGTGACGTGTAGAATTTCGCAATCGGTCTGTGACAGATACAGGATACATGACTATTCCAGCATAGATTGCTTCATTAGAATATATGGATGTATACGAGATGACTTGCTATTCTACTAACATAAAGATCTATGTATCAGATATTTGTGTTGATGTTGGTATATAAGGGCGAATACCATACATACATAATATGCGTGAATACTTGGAATTTGGCAGTGAAATATTTGGTTTCACAAATATGTCACATACATAGTAATTAATACATTTGGTTTCACAAATATGTCACATACATAGTAATTAATACATTTGGTTTCACAAATATGTCACATACATAGTAATTAATACATTTGGTTTCACAAATATGTCACATACATAGTAATTAATACATTTGGTTTCACAAATATGTCACATACATAGTAATTAATACATTTGGTTTCACAAATATGTCACATACATAGTAATTAATACATTTGGTTTCACAAATATGTCACATACATAGTAATTAATACATTTGGTTTCACAAATATGTCACATACATAGTAATTAATACATTTTGGAATTTGTTGATTCTAACAACATAAATTAATAGTTTATTCATTTAATATATTGTAATACTGAAATTCTTTTCGCTTGAAAATAAGGAATTTTTACTACAGCCATCTATGGGTGAAATTATGAACAACAATCTTATTATTTTTATTTATTTTGTTGGAACGCCATCTATTGAGAGAATTGATTTTTGTAAATAATGAAAGCTACAATTCTTATATCTGAGGTGACAATGCATTTTTCGCATAGAAGTCACCCCTGAATTTTGCCAAAAGAATTTCGGTATTACAATATATAGAACTTTCAAAATTGAATTGATAGGGATCTCATTAAAAGGCATAATGATAATTAAAAATCTGTTAAAAAATATCTTTGACTCCCGACAGGGAAAAAAATCCAATGTTTGCGCATATGCAATTATAAAAATATTCGATTTAATATATATTGCGTATACCTATATTAAATAAGCACGCACCCAACAACAAAGTGTCTCTATCGGGAATCGAATATGGAACCTTTCGATCGTGAGTCATATATCTTACCAACTGAGCTACGAAGTCTGAATTATTATTTTTCATTGTGATCACATCTGAAGTACTCCCTTCCTATTAAAAATAATCGTTAAAATAGAATTATATGGTAAAGATTTATTACGAAAATCCTTCACAAATTGAGTTTCATGATTTCTCGTGATTCCCATCATTAAACATGTTGCTTAGTTCAAGTGGAACCACTCTGGAAGTTATAAGGAAACATTTTTTGCCAATTGAGGAGTTTCATATTTTTTGACTGACCTCCATACTATCCTATCTTGACATACATTCCTTCATGTTTTATATAGAAAATAAAATATCTTAAAATATTCAATAATTTGGATTTATGGGTTTATAGTTTGGTACTTATTCTTCAACTATACATACTATCGCTATGGACAGTTCGATCTCATGTGTTACATGCTAGTTTATACAAAAATAGTGAGTCTGCGGTTATTCTTCTAGATGATTGTGTTGATAAATTAAATTGCGATTCAGCTAAGTACACGTTATTGCTATGATTATTAGGGCCCATTAATTCCCGACAGCCAGATTTATAGATGAGGTGTTTGAGGAAGCGTTTTTGTACACTATACAGTCTGTTTATGTACTTAAGATACATTGGGCTCCAAATTCTAAATGACTTCTAACCATAGACGTATATAGAATTTTGAGGCATTCCATATTTGAAAAAGGTTTACAATTCGTGATGATGAAGCCCAACATTTTATTGGCTTTTTTGCTTATATTATTCATGTGATCGTCAAAGGACAGTTTATTATCCATGATAATTCCAAGGTCTTTCACTAAAATTGAAGAGTAATATAAATTTCTCATGGATCCCATTATCATATCTTGACAAAATTGGAATGGGACCAATCGGAAGATACGCCCTTTCTAATAAAAAAAAGAATCACCAAAATCGATCAACGTGGTAAAATGAAATCGTTGATCATACATATAAAAGTTCACGTCAAATTTATAACCACCTCTGTTTTCGGAAGTCGGTTATAAGTAGAGGGACGCCGAGGAACAGTAAGACTGATGTCATGGCTCCGCAACGTATGTGAGTGGACCGGCATCAGAGACGTCGGTGAATTGTTCCGAACTGCTATAGACAGAGACGGTTTCTCGATAGTGGTCGTTAACCGTCGAGGGGAACTGATATTGCAAGAAGAAGAAGAAGTCAAATGTATTCAGGGAATGTCAAAAGGAGTTAATATTTCCTATCTTACATATGTTGTGGAGGATTCAGTTTATTATATACACAAATCAACTTATCACACAGAGTTCTAGAGTGGGTCCTATTTTGATACATGAAGTTTGTTTTGATAACATTATAATAATATCCACCAGCATGTTTATACTATTATAATTAAGATATTATGTTATTTTGTAAGCTCTACTACGCACTCTAGAAAACATGCCCTTATAAGTAGGCATTAATAATATTATGTTATTAAGTTTCGGCAAACATTTGTATATCATCAGGTACGAAAACTATCAAAATAAACATTAAGTAAATACATATAGGTATTCCTTCTTGAATAACATATGTACATATTGAAGTAAATATACAAATTTTTGTATAGCTTCTCGGGTAACTTCTGCGCTTATCATCAGTAAAACGTGACTTCTAACGATGAGCGCAATCTCAAATATAATTTGCAGAATATACACATAATGATCATCGAGGGAGATCGCGATCGACTTCCACGCCGGCGACGCTATAGAGCCCATTGGCCCTGTTCACCACCGGACGCAGCCGCAACATCGGACAAACACAAAATATTCACCATCCATCGGGTTCAACCACTGCCCCCGAGAATCCAACCTCAAACGGCGGGGCAACCGCTCAAGATCGGCAGCCGGGGCAAGCCCCTAGCACAACCGATCGAACGGAAGGGCTTGCCCCCGCACCCCTCGGTCCTCGTGTTGGCGTCCGAAGGTTCCGCGGGCTAACACCGGGGGCATCCGACGCAATCATCACCTGTCAGATTTGACGTCTAGTTGTCAACACAGGATGTCTGACCCGACGTCTGCGCCGGCGGTGTGCCCGAACCACACAACAACATTCGCCACAGTTTGACGAGTAACTGCCGAGCGAGACTAGAGGCGTCCGTCCTGCTCTTCTTTAAGTACAGAATTGACGAGGGCACAACAGCGTCGGCCGCCCACCCCCGCCTTTACTGCCTAGGCCCTTAGAGCCGCAACCTAGGCCCAATAATGATCAATTAAAATTTAAAATAAAACCTACTCGGCATTATCAAGGTATAAAATAATCTCCACAAAGAGAGTTGATCGATCCAATGGGATAGGCCATAATATCAATCATCCGGGTATATTCGTTACTATCTCCGAAAGAATAATGGAAGACAAAAAACATTGAGGTCGTCTAAGAGAAAATTACACGAACCAGATGATCGGTAATTGTTCGCTGCAGTAGCTACCAAGGAATGAAGAGGATGGCAGGAGATAGAGCTGACGGGACAGATCGAGTGTTTGTTGCAAACCAACGAAGAAAACGAAAAGAAAAAAAACCTTTTGATACGTTTTATGGATTTCAACTCTATAAAGAGGCAAGGAATATGGACCAGGTGATAAGTGATGTTCGCTGTAACAGCTACCAAAAAATGAAGAATCTGGCGGACAACAGGGATATGTGGAGAGATGGAGTGCTTGGTGCAAACTTATCTTAGGATTATGACCATGAAGATGAAGAGCTAAATCTAAATCGATTGATTGATTGAAAACATGATACGAGTATATTAAAACCGCCTAATACACGAAAGGAGTTTATACCTGATTCAACTGATCGGAAATCCAGAATAAGTTATTTTTTTTTGCATTTTCGGAACAAACCTGACCTACCTAACTCCCTCAGACACCCTCTACCAGTTGTTTCTTTAACCATCTCCTCCAAGATGATATGAAGGAGATACTCGTGTCGCAACACATGACCTATCCAGTTCGCTTGCATTTTTGATATCGTGTTCAACTTGTGTCTGGTTTCTTCAATTTTCCTGAGAACCTCAGCATTTGTAATATGCTCCGTCCAATATGTGCCGAGTATTTGTCCGTAGGTTCAACATCTTGAAGGCCTCCAATTTTTTGCGGTCTCTTTCACCTATGCAGCATGTATCACAACCATATATGTAGATATAGCAAAATATTCCACACATATGTCGTTAATAGAAATTTTCGGAATTTGAGGTCCATTTTGTTGGATTCGAAGATTTTGGATTTTTTCTCTGAAATAAATATTATGACAACCGATCAGGCTACCTGCGTTTTAGCCAAACCTTTGTTATCAGTAATAAGAGTGTATTATTATAGACTGTACTGTTTGGTTATGTACACAAAACATTTTGTTGCTCAGAATCAAATGTAGTTCGGTTAATTTAAACATGAAATTTTGTTACTATTAACAAAAAAATTCAGTGTTGTTGAAGGCGAGTTTTGTTTGGTGGATAAGAATGTCTACTTTTCGCCATCCCATGTGATCATGCTCCCTATATAGACTAATTCTTATTCATTCTTGAGCGCTTCTCCAGACATCAATAGTTACTTGTGGTGTCCATCCCTGTCTTCAGTCAATGAAAAAAAAAATAGACATAATACATAATAATAGGACATCATATCAAATAATTTTAAAAGCTTAACATACAATTTACGAAAAATGAGAAAAAACAAAATTATAGGAACACACCTGAAACATACAGGGAATAGTACAGAGAGGATTATAATATTCTAGAATCATAACATGGGATTCTAACTTACTTAAGGATCAACGAAGAAGGTGTTGCAACCATTATGGTGACACATACATATACTCATGTATATACTAGAGAGTGGAATTTTGAGTTATGTTATCAGTGCAAAGTTGGCGCTTTATCGCAATTTTGAACGAGTGTAGAGATTGGGTATGAAAAAAGTCAATGTTATTGAGCAGGTTGTTAAAATTGGAGGTGGCCCGGTTAGTAAAGAAATTTTTCCTAAGAATAGTTTTAGAGTGTGAAATAGAAAAAGTAGGTTTTGATCTGACATTGCGGTTTGGAATGTGAAGTGAGATATTTTCTAATAAATTTGGACAATCAATAATGTTATGAAATAGTTTAAACAAAAATAGTGAGTCTGCAGTTATTCGTCTAGATGATAGTGATGGTAAATTAAATTTTGATTCAGCTAAGTATAGGTTATTTATATGATTATGCGGGCCCATTAATTCCCGACAGCCAGATTTATAGGTGAGGTGTTTGAGGAAGCGTTTTTGTACACTATCCAGTCTATTTATGTACTTAAGATACATCGGGTTCCAAATTTGCGATCCGTACTCCAAATGACTTCTTACCATAGATGTATATAGAATTTTGAGGCATTCAATATTTGAAAAAGGTTTACAGTTCCTGATGATGAAGCCCAACATTTTATTGGCTTTTTTACTTATATTATTCATGTGATCGTCAAATGACAGTTTACTATCCATAATAATTCCTAGGTCTTTCACCGATTCTTTTCTAGGTATAGGGGAATTATTAAGTGTATAGGTAAAAAAGATTTTATTCTTTTTTTTTGTAAACGTGATAATTTGACATTTTTGTGGATTGTAATGTAATGTTGAATATATTACATATGTCCTCTTAAAACAAACATTTGAATTGCAATATACTATTTTTTTTTACCTCGGAACCGGTTCGGACCCAGTTGGTCGTACAACGTCAACTGTCGATAAGGTTGCATTGTATCTGGATGACTACTCAAAAATAATACTCGTTTATACATTTCAATATAATATTCAATCAAAACACATTCATTGGCTTCCAATAGCAATCCTAGAGATAAGATCTAGTGTTGTTTCAATCCTCTGACCTGTGTGATACGAAATTGATTAATTATTCATTTTGTCAAAAGGTAGGTGAGGTTATCTGTATGTCTACAATGTAACATATGCTTGTGAATTATTTACGCCAATGGATTCATTTAATTAACTACTCGGCGTTCAATCATTTCATTGTTCTGCGTGAATTAACAAATAATGCAAAATTGTCAAATATTATTTTAACTTTCAATGTAAAGTCAATTTGAAATAAATTTAATTTGCAGTTTATTTTCAATAACAAATAATTTTCAAACACAAATGATTTTATAATTACTATATAATTTTATATACAGTAGTGCTAACGCCTACGATTTACAAACGTGGTTCAAATACCGAACTACGCTTGAAGCCATTTTTCTTATTTATAAACAAGGATCAAGAGTTGAACCGTGATTCAGCTCAAATGTCAAATTTGACACTGGATCAACTTGATATTTCACATTTTTGATTTAGTTATGATTTGTTTTAATAGTATCCAAAAGCTTTTTTTAACATAGGATATGAGAAAAATATATCAAATGCGTTTATCGAATATAAATATCGATTGTCAAAAAATGCAATAGGTAGATTTTGACAATACTATCACGTGGCGCGCAGGTGTTCAGTGCCGCACGTACTGTTCTGTGGACATGACGACCAACTTAAAAAATCTCGATTGGGTGCTGTCGTATGAAATAGAGCTCAAAATCGAGTTCAACTGAATTAGGTTTCAAATATTTTTTATTCTAGGTTTCAGTTGAATGTGGAATACGAAATAAGATCGGGTTCAATTAAATCGTTGTTCAACCATGTTTCAAGATTTTTTTTATTTATTTTTTTATTTATTTTAAAAATGGGCAACGTACAATAATATTTTTTTAAACAAATATAATAAATAAGAATAGCAACATAAGTAATTGTAACAAATAACTACTGGTAACAAATAAAATATATTATTCCTGTCTAACGTGGCTCCTGAAAAGAGTCCTGGACATACAGAATATGTCCACGGACCTGATCTTTTCCAAATTATTATACGTGGTAAGGCATCGGTACAATGGCGAATTTTGAGCGGCATTAGTGTTTTTTTTGTCTAAAAAGAACGTTGAGGTGTGTCTTGTTCGTCTGTTTGGTATGTTGAAGTTAATAATTTTCAGAAGGTCTGTACAGTCAATATTGAAGTTTATTATGTCATAAAGGTACATTAAGTCTGAGGTCCTTCGTCTTGTTTGTAAAGTCTGCAATTCATGTTTGTAGTTATTACCCAATTTGTACTTCATATGTTTCAAAAATATTTGTTGTATTCGTTCTATACTGTTAATATAAATATTATATTGTGGATTCCAGATGACTGATGCATGCTCCAATTGACTTCTAACAATTGTGTTATATAGTAAGATAAATATTTTAACTTGTGTGAATGGTTTGCATTCTCTCATCAGGAATCCCAACATTTTATAAGCTTTCAGTGTAATTGTGTCAATGTGTTTGTCAAATAAAAGTTTACTGTCCAGTTTTATACCTAAGTCTCTACAGTCTAATTTCTTATCAATCGCCTCCCTATTGATTGTGTATGTGTATTGTATTGTACTCTTTTTCCTAGAGAATGTAATGGAGTGACATTTTTTTACATTTAGTAACAGCTTATTCGAGACACAATAAGAAGTTAGTCTATCAAGGTCAAGTTGTAAGTCCTCACAGTCAGTAATGTCTATAACAGTTTTGTAGATTTTCATATCGTCAGCGTATAATATGTAATTACTGTTCCTGAAGCATAATCCAATGTCATGTATGTAAATATTAAATAAGAGAGGCCCCAAATGGGAACCTTGAGGTACACCCGATGGCACCTGTGTTGTAGACGATAGATGACCACCGTACTCTACTATTTGGCTTCTATTAATAAGGTATGATTTTAGCCACGTAAGAAGATCACCGTGAATACCCAAAAGTTTTAGCTTCTTAGTCAGAATTAGATGGTCCACTTTATCAAAGTCTTTTGAGTAGTCTGTATATATTGCGTCAGTTTGTCTTTTGTTATCAAGGTTGTCATGAATTTCGTTTAGAAAGACATTTAAATTTGTATTAGTAGAACGAAACGAACGAAAAAAAAACTCGGTTCAAATGAACCCGGTTCAAAGTCTTATTCTGAAATTCAAATATTCTTATAAGAATATTTATAAGAATATTTGAATTTCAGAATAAGACTTTGAACCGGGTTCAATTGAACCAAGTTTTTTTTTATAAAAAACACTGGTAGTATTTAACGCAGGCGGGGTAGTAAAGCTTGATAAAATTCCTAAAAAGATGGCAAGTGGAAGCTTTGGAGTATTTCTTAAACCAGAAAAACTCACAGAGAGCCGACTCAGATGGTATGGACATTGTAATAGGATCATGCTGAAAATCAGCTGCAGGGGCTTCCTGCAACATAGCTGAGCATGGTCCTTTTGAGTCGGAAAAGTTGTTTTTCTTTATATTTGTTTTTTATATGTCTATGTTTTTGTATATAACTTCTTTTCGTCTCAATAAATGTTTATTTATTTATTTATTTATTTAATGAAAAAACGAGAATATCAGGTTGCACTTCTAGAAGACAGGAAATGAAAAGGACGTTAACTATTACTATTACTCATATTATCTACATGGTGGGGTAATATGAGTAATATTTACTTACACAATACACGGCATTAGCCATTTAATTATACTAAATATAATTAATATGAAAATATGAAAAATATAGAAATAGATAAAAATATAGAAACAAATATAAATATACACACAGATAATAATATAGAAACAGATATAAATATAGATTCAGACAAAAATAGTCGAAAAAAAGATTTTGACACCTTACAAACAGTATAAAATAAAATTAACAATAATAATGTTGAAAATATTAAAACAAAATGTAAATCAACTGGAAAAAAACGTTAAAATGTGCCCAACTAACACGGATAAAAGAATTAAAATAAAATATTTCAAATTTTTTGACTGCTATTTCTTGATGGAATTCCATTATCAATTATATAAAATTGACCGCTGATCATTCTGTAAATGCTCTTTGAGCGAAACGCGTCAGTGGCCAATACTTTTAAATCAGTGGAAAAAAGTTAAAAATTTGTGCTTTTACTTATTTTTAAGCAATTTCATATAACTAATTTTAAAATAAAATTGTTTATTGAGTTGATTGTTAAATATGAATTGACTCCTCCCATGAGGTCAGCGTTAGTCCTAGCAACAATAGCCTATATTTCTGTTGAAAACCTGATGAAGAGAACGCTGTTCTCGAAACCGTTGTCTACATATGTGGTGTAAACAAAGTATAATTTTGGATATTACAAATAATATTATGAGTACCTAAGCTCATGGATAAAGCCCATATTCCAGCCCCAAAACAGTGCAGATATTCCTGGCTCCGAAAGATAAGGAGATCCGACCCCACCTAAAATATGAAAAGGCGTTTTCTCTCTGCTGGGTATTTATGTAAGTAGTTGTACATCCACTGTTTTCCTTGTTCAAAAATTATCGATTGCCGAATGCATTGTTTTTTACTCCTCACTAAAGAATAATTTTAATAAGAGTTATGTTTTCTCAATTTTAAGGGTATTGTTTTATTGCAGATTATCAACTAGTATCATGCTGAGATTTTACTCTGAAAGTTTCATCACAAAATAAATATGTGTGTGCTATGTGCTGTGTGCTATGTACGGCGTGTTTATTTTCTTTATCGATTATAGACTAAAGTAGGTACCTACTCATTCAATTCTTTTCAAATTTTGCAAAAATGTATAATCATATACTCGCTTAGACCCCATTAGATTTTGAAGGATATCCGAATAGTGTTTCTCGATTTTTTTAACTGTCAAATATTTCAAAGTGACCCCAAGCTCAGGAAATTTAAAATTTGAAATTTTTATTTTCAAATTGGTAAAAAGGCACATCACTTTCATAAAATGGCATTTTGAAGAGTTATCATGTTTTCATAATAAAATATTTACATAAAAATAATTTAACAAACGCATTTCATGAAAATGGTGAATATTATGTTTTGTGTCCATTGCAAATAAATAAATAACGTTATTAATATAACAGACCGTTAACCAGGAATAGACTAATAAATGAGGCAGAGTAATTTAGCGGATTTGATATGTAGTATGTTCCCATAGATAAATTGGTCTTGTAGACAAGTTTCGCCTTTGCAATTTATCTGCGGTTTGCCAAGGAACCCAATGCGATTGCCAGTGTATGTTGTTTATTTGCTGTAACTAGGGCATTAACATTGCAACTTAACACAACTTTAGAGAATCGGCTGGGATATACGACCAATTCTCAACTATCAACTACCCAATATATTTTCTTAAAAAGTTAATATATCTTTGTTACGAGTACATAATATACAACGTCTTCCTTTTCTGACATTATGCTTGTGCTATAGGTGAACGAAATCGGTCGTGGCAGGATTCGAACTCGCGACCACTGGATTACTAATACTGCGCGCTGACCGCTCAACCTCCTCCAATCTGTTTTTTTTTTCATTTATAGCTTCTCGGGCAACTACTGAATACTAATTTACACATTCCGGAGGCTGGTCTTTTAACATATAATATATTTTATTGTCTCAAACATGTAGTATGGAAATAATTAAAAATTGTGTCTTCATCGAGATCAGAACCCAGGATGTTTCGCTCTGCAAATGAGAAGTATGTATTTATTTATCTTTCTGTACAAAATATAAACAAATATACCTATTTCTTTCTGTACAAAATATAAACAAATATTTGTACTGTACACTGGCGGGCTTATTGCCATTAGGCAATCTCTTTCAACCAATCAGATTACAAAGTATGATAACATTGTGTATGTATATCGACAAAAAAAAATGAAAGAAAAAAATGAAAATACCTTATATAAAAAAGTAATAGGGAAAGGACAATGTATCGTTTGTACAATAACATATTATATACATATATATATAATTTTTTATTTATTTAAAACTATTTTTGTGTTGCTTCTCTGGCAACTTACAGGCAGGTGTTTTGTAAAGCAATCATTAAACATGCACCCTATAACAAGTTGCCACATTCTGGAGACATATGTAAGATATTCATCGTCTCGAAAATCTAGAGTGAAAACACAGTGAAAAACTGTGTCTCCACGGGAAATCGAACGTAGGACCTTTGGTTTATGAATCACATATCACTAACTAAAAACTCGTCTGCAATATTTTACAAGCTTTTTTTCTCTCTAAGAATATTTTCATTATTGCATTAAGATTATACCTACTAACACCATTTTTGACTTCTCTAGTTTAACTCAAAGCAACGGAGGCGTATTGCGTGACTTAATGATGGAACTTTCAACCCAGAAATTTAATAAATGCAAAAAATCTTTTTCAATCATCGTATATATTCCCTCATTGTTTAATGGTGCGGAATAGACTCGGAAAAGCTATTTCGAGTACTTTTCAAGATATAAACCTCTCTCTGCTAAGACTATGTTTGCTTTGAACGTGAATTTTATTTGATTACTACGAATAGTTTTGTTTTACGCGTAAATAGTGATGAAAAATATAAAACATGAACAAGATCAGGGTGAAAATGGTCACATTCTTTCACCCCCGATTTTGGAGTCTTGGCTTTAATTATACATACTCGTTTGTGTCTTGATCTAGCTAACTCAGTTTTGGTCAAGTCTTGCAACATTTATAAATAGAATATTGAAAAAAATCGTATTGAGTATCTAAATACAATACTACTTGAAATAAAAACATCAATCTCAGTAAACATCTTCAAGAAAAGGCTAAAGCAAAAATATTTATCTGGCAACACCTGATTACATCTTACTCTCCTTTTCCTTCCCTTATCCTTTAGTTTTCCAATCGTTGCTATGAATTGTTCTTATATGCCATCTTCTTTGTTTTTTTTTACTTTTTTCTGCTATCTTTATTTATTTTGTAATGTGATTAACTTATTACCTTAGTACACATTGTTTTGTATATTTAACATTTACTCTGGTTAGTTGGAAGAAATTACCATTAAGCAATAAGTCCGCCAGTGTACTAATTATATGAACAAGAAGATTCAAATAAATAAATAAATTTATAAAAAAACTTAAAAATCGAATATTTTTATTATTGCATATGCGCAAATATTGGATTTTTTTCCCTGTCGGGAGTCAAACCAGCCGATGACAGGTCGTAAGCCCTGTAGGTGACTTGATTTCCCGGTTCTCCTACAGTAAATATTCCAACTTCGTCTCTATTGAGATAATTAAAAATCTGTTAAAAAACTTAAAAAGTTAGAATGGCAAATACATACCTACTTTTGAATTAAAAATAAAAAGAAGGTCTGTTTTCCTATAAAATTTACTTCTCCTTCTTCTTCTTCAGCCCCTTTCACTCCACTGCTGGATAAAGGCCTCTTCCTGAGTTTTCCACTTCTCTCTATTCTGGGCGCTCTGCTTCCACCCATGTCCCACCAGTTCGACAATATCGTCAGTCGATCTCCTCTGTGGTGTCCTTACACCTCTTCTATTATGGTAGGGTCTCCAATTCAGAATTTTGGGGGTCCATCTATCATCTCTTTGTCTTGCCACATGACCTGCCCATTGCCACTTCAGCCTTCCCACTCTTTCTGCAATGTCGATGACCTTTGACCGGCGTCTTATTTCCTCGTTTCTTATTCGGTCTCTCAAGGATACGCCCAACATTTGTCTTTCCATTGCTCGTTGAGTACACTTAAGTTTGTGGAGACTTTTGGCAGTAAGTGACATGGTTTCAAGACCGTACGTTGTCACTGGCAAAACACAAGAATTGTACACTTTGGCTTTAAGGTTATTCGGTATTTCCTTGTTACCGAATATGTGCCTCAACTTTCCAAAAGCAGCCCAACTCAGCCCAATACGTCTTGGCAGTTCGGCGGCCTGTTTTACTTTACCCAATATGTATTCTTCAACAGCACCAATAAAATTTTACATGATCAAAATATTTTGTAATGGTGAAATTTGGTATGTAAAAGTATCTTTTGTTATTTTTATGAATATAATAATAATTAAAATTTATAAAACGCCGTTTAGTGATACAAGATCACTCCAAGGGCGCAAGGGCATAGTACTTAAAAATAAAGTAAAAATAGGGGATTTTGGGGCAATTTTTCGAATTATGTCAAAAACTATAATGCAATATTTTTGCAATATCTTGCAAAAACGTGTAATAAATTACAGAACCGTTTGTAGTTTTGTATCAGTTTGAATCCTCGGTGCTAAGCCACATGGTGAGTTACGCTGGGATATACCTACTGCTAAGAGCAATATGGTGCATTGAACAAAATTTGATTTCAATGTGATATAATATAACGTTTTGTAGGCAATATATACGTCAAAAATTGTCATATCTTAAAATCCGCGTCGGGGTCACCGTTTTGGTATATTCACTTTTACGTATAGAATTTTAAGCTAATGTGTGTTGTTATGAAAGTAATTTTGGTCATTGCTCTCATAATTTCAAAGAAGATTTCAAAACGTATGTTTATTAAAGGTCTTAAAAGATCCTTTGGTTTGAGCCACGAAGATCGATAGTTATTTTTGAGCTCTTTACACCTTTCCTGATGATTTTAATGTACCTAATATGATTCTGATGATTCGGCCAACCCCTTCGATCTGCTCAACGTGCCACACTAATTATCTCCATTCACAATACATAAGTTTTCAGATATTCTTTTCAAGTACAATCAGCTAGACCATGGAATGGCGTTACTAGACCTTAATGATGAATTTACGTCGTCTCAATCCATACTTTATCTGTCAAATAGTTCTTGAATATTCCTTCTATATCCTTCCGCACCCTCCTTTTTTTAGTTATTGCTATGATCAGTGTTATTTTTTTCTCTTTTCTTTTTTCTCTCTTTGTATTTTGTCTTTATTTCTCAATAAATTCCTACTATTGTACCAATTAGACTTCCATTTGCTCGGGTTAGTTGGAAGAATTGCCTTACGGCAATTAACTTGTACATAAAGCATAAACATAAATAAAATTAATTTCTAAATCCAATATGACCCCAGATTCTTCAGCATCCACCGATGATTCTTATGTCCTTTTCTAAGATATCCACCCCTGAAGACGAGATCTAATATGTCATTTTACATAAATAAGAATCAGCAGGAACGGTGCCATGGCAGATTTTCACGTAGACCAGTGTGTTCTAAAAACAATTAAAATATAAATGAAAATGCAAGCAGAGTTTCAAAGGCTAGCGACTTTACAGGCGCATCGGACGGAGCGCATCAGACGGATTTTATAATTCTTTGTATCGGAATTCATACAAGTGCGTCCAATGATCGGCAGCGGACGAAGCGCATCAGACGGATTTTAGAATTCTTTGTATAGGAATTCATACAAGTGCGTCCACTGATCGGCAGCGGACGAAGCGCGTTCAGCGGATCGTCGGAATGCCGACGCCGTTGCTAGGAGAAACATAATCTGCTCGGATCTGTCATTTTTGTATGTGCATTTTCTATGGTGATATTATCATATCGTATTTTTTGAGGAAACTTGTTTTATAAACCGTTTTGGATGAAATTTGGCATTAAGATATGGATGTATATCCTGTAAAAGGCTATGGGTTATATATTTTTGACATTCATTCTTATTGATTTTCATTATTATTGTCATCTAATAAAGTAATATTCGAGCCAAAATGCAATGACCAAGCCGAAGAATCATTTTTGTATTTGCATTTTCAGTCGAAAATTGTCAACAAATGCAAATGACATTTGTGTCGGCAATCCGATTGGTGCGCCTCTGTGGACGCACTGCCACAAACAAATCCGTCTGATGCGCTCCGTCCGCTGCGCCTGTATGGACGCTAGCCTTTAATCTGCTTTCACAATGCTGTGGGTCCATAGAGATGGCAATGGTATGGATGATGAGGAAGCGAATAGAGTAGAATAGGTACTAAAGCGAGACAAAAGCGATAAATAAAACGTCTGGGATAACAGAACGCATCTCTCTTGTACTCTCTCTCTCTCTGAAGTACATTAATTACTTGCCGACAGTTTGCGGAAGCTGCAAGTAGGTCCATATACCCGCACTAACTTACCCCGTCATTGTTAAACGACTTCCCTTATTCAGCATAAGAAAAATACCTATGGCATGTTATAGGTATGATCAGAAGTCGGCTACAAGCTTTTGATAGCTTAATTTTATGCAATGGTCTTATAAATAAAATATGTATATTTTTATATTAAGCAAGCACCACTAGGTTTTCTACGAGAATTTTTCTGATACAATTTTTTTTCAGTCAGGGTTTATCAACTATTGAATTTTTACTTCATTTTTCCATATATCTCAAATACCATATAAGCTATAACCCTGAAAATTGTTATAAATATAGACCAAAACAAAATCTCAATGTTGTTTTTTTCTCAATCATTTTTATCAAGATAACATTTTTACTCCTCACTAACTCAAGGGGATATAGTGGGGAGTTATGATTTCGCAATTGTAAAGGCTATTTTTTTTTTTTGAAGATTATCAACTAGTATCATGCTGAGATTGTATTCTGAAAGTTTCATCACAATGTATCTGTGTGTGTGCTATGTGCTGTGTGCAGTGTACAGTGTGCAGTGTGCAGTGTGCTATGTACGGCGTGTTCATTTTACTTTATCGATTATAGACTAAAGTACTCATTCGATTCTATTCAAATTTTGCAAATATGTATATCTTATACTCGATTAGATCAGATTAGATTTTGAACGATATATGAATAGTGCTTCTCAATTTTTTTAACTGTCAAATATTTCAAAGTAACCCCAAGCTCCGGAAAATTAAAATTTGAAATTTTTATTTTCGAATTCGTAAAAGGGCACATCACTTTCATAAAATGGCATTGAAGAGTTATCAAATTTTCATAATAAAATATTTTTATAAAAAATTATTTAACAAACTCATTTCATGAAAATGCTGAAAATTTTCTATATAAAATTTGAATACTTTATAGAATGACTTGTTAGTGAGGAGTTTAGCGTTGGCCACAACCCACTCGTTTTATAATCAATTTATGTGTTTAACTGCCTATATTTCCAAAATTAATAAAAATCCGAAAAAGCCGACACACCTCAAATAGATAATTTAATTTTCTATAAACTATATGAACATTGTAGTAGTACATCTCAAACTTTTTGTAACAATTTTTATAAAAATTTAATTAGTGATGACATCGTTTCATACAATTTGTCAGGCAGAATACTCAATATCTACGGGGACTCAATAGTTTGATACTTAGGGCCGAATTTATAAACAATTCTCAAATGGTGACTCTGAGAATTCTCATGTAAGCACTACTCAAACGAATCTGAGAACTTCTAACAATGTCCTATTAAGAAACAATACTTTGAGTTTACTCAGTCGAGAACAACGTTTGTCTATGAGTTGTATTTTTTACTTGATATTACCAACACATTTAGGGACGTTGCGTTAGGATTCTGTATACTTATTGCATATGACACGTGTGCACTTATTATTATAATAATAAGAACAATCTTTTATAATTTATTCGACAGCCTTTAACAAAAACAATTACTTTTATTCGGTTAGATCCAATAATACTGTTTCTAGGTAACGACGAAATCATAGAAGAGGTGGCTGGCTTGGGACTAGGGTATATAATGGGTGACAAAACTGTTAATGTTATCTGTTATGCAGATGATGCGGTGATAATAGCTGAAACTGAGAATGACCTGCAAATAATGTTGAACAAATTCCATGTGGAATCACAGAGGCTAAACATGGCTATATCGGTCAGTAAACCAAAAGTATTACTAAATCCAAACAACCTTGATGGTGCAAGCTAACTGTTGATGATAAGCCCGTGGAACAAGTAATGAATTTAGGAGTAGAGATCTGCAGCCATAACGACCTATACACTGAAGTCCGCGAACAAGTCAATAAAGCATCTGTGGAAAAATAAACACATGCGTATTGACAGTAAGGTCAGAATATATAAGACATGCGTGCGACGGATTATGACGTATGCTGTGGAAACGCAAGCAGACACTGTACGAATCAAGGGGTTCTTAAGGACAACGGAGATGAAGGTCCTAAGGTCAATCACTGGTGAAACTCTCCGAGATCGTGTGCGCAATGTTCAAATAAGGAAAACATGTGGAATAGACGACATCGTTCGGTGGAGTAGATCCAGAAGAAGGCATTGGAGGGACCACGAAGTCAGGTAGGACAGTGATAGACTTACATATATAGCGGCGAATGAAATTCCTTCTGGCCGCCTCCTACCCAGTAGACCACCCAAGAGATGGAAGGATAGCTGGACTTCATCATCCCAGGAGGCATAGTTTCTGAAGAACAGACCAAATAGATCTACTAAACGAAGAAGAAGATTTGACTGTCAGCTTAATTAAAATTTATGAAAATTTATTAATTGAGTAATTTAATGAATGATTTAATGATAAATTTTGATGCTTCAATTAAATTTTGCTTGCTTTAATTCAAATAAATTAATGCATTCATTAAAATTTATGAATATTTATTAATTGAGTGATGAATGCTTTAATGATAAATATATTACAAAGAGTGTCTTCAATATAAATTATTTACTGTTTTGTTGTTTATTTGGCACAATTCAATATTAAATTTATTAAAATCTATACACGCTTGTATCCGTTATATGAAACTACACAAGAAACCAGCAATACCTAATTCTATTTGTTTATTTATTTATTTATTTAATATTGCTTCTCGGGCAACTAACAGGTACTATGTCAAATATTAATTTTACACGCACCCAATAACAAGTTGCCACATTCTGGAGACTTACGATATTAATCGTCTCACAGATCCAGACTGAAAACACAATTAAAAACTGTGTCTCCACCGGGAATCGAACCCGGGACCTTTGGCTCAGCAGTCAGATATCTAACCAACTGAGCCACGAAGGCCGACAAAAATGATTGTTTATGAAATTCAATTATTCTGTGTCGTCCCAGACCGGTTTCAACACTACTCTGCCAAGTAAACTGACAACTAATGTCATATAGCTATAAGATAGAAAGTGCATAAGGATTGTATAATTCATAAGAAAACTATCTGTGACATGAGCGCACACGGAAACTGAGCACAACAAAAATGTACACACCAAAAATGCGTACATTTTAAATAGCTCTCCAATACATTCATATGTACATTGATTTTTTTTATTTTATTTCAGAAAACTACAACTTTTTAAATTGTTTGGTAATATATGGTGCTATTAAAATTAGTACAAGCCAATAAATAATGTTTTCTTCTATTTAAAAAGAATGAAGTTAATTTTTTAAAAGAAGTATGCTGAGCAGTAGGTATATCAATTACAATAATAAGAGAAAAAATACGATTGATAAAAAAAAACAATACATAATGATGATAAAATGAGGAAAAGGAGTGATTATTGGTGTGAAGGAAGGAGCTTGTTTGAAGGAGTTAGGGAACTGGGTTTAAAAATATCTTTATTTGTTTACGGTAAGTTTTAAAGGAGTCATGGATAATGTCTGTGTGTTTAAATCTTAGATTGTTTTCACGCTGAATTCTGTAAATAGTCGAGTGATATCTGTAATTAGTATGGCAATTAGGTAGATGAAATATATTTTTCAAACGGGTGTGCATTGACTTAGATCATAAGAATGATTATATCGGCCACAAACTGGAGAGGATAATTGCAAATTAATTATCTGAAGCTTAAGTTTTAATTGCGTAGCAAAAAATTTAAAACGTTCCGGAACGCGTTGTAAAAGCTTTAACATATTGTACATAAAATGAACTATACATTTAAAACTCTGTTTTATTATTCAAACTAATCAGCTCCATATTAAGACACTTTAAATAATTTGAGTCCGTTTCATTTAAAAGAGGACATTGTGGTTAAGTTGGTATAATTCCATAAGATGTTGTCATATGTTAAAAACAGAATATTCCCTAGAATTAAGGTTTTTTCTCTTCTTTTGTAATATTTGTAAAGGTAATTTCCGATAAATCTGCACGATTTGTTAAAAAAATAACTACATATGTTTAGTTTATAATTATTACAATATAGTTTTTGTAGCTGTGAATACATCAGAATGTGGGATACTCCCCGAGAGATTTTCATTAAAGAAATTCGCGGAACATATGATATCTATGAGAATTTGATTGAAGTATTTTGGTAAGTACACTATACTCTCTTCAACATTTGAGGAATCGTTGTAACATAATGATTATTATTTGTGAAACCATCTCTACTATTTTTTCTAATTACTTCTTGGGCTAGTAGTAGGTTCCTACTATGTGAAATATTAATTTAACATGCACCAAATAATATGTTGCGAAGTTTTGGAAAATCCTTATCGTTTCACAGATCCAGACTGAAAACACAACTAAAAACTGTGTCTCCAACGGGAATCAAACCCGTGACTTTTGGCACAGGTGCAGGTATCTGACCAAGTGAGCCACGAAGGCCGACTATAGTTATTCTTTTTGAAGTGGAAAAAAGAAAACACATATTTGCTAAAGTTTTCATCTTTTCGACACTTTGCGCACATCATCAGCGTGTATTATTAAATCGTTAGTGTTCTCAGTTGTCAATGTGCACAGTTGTCTCTTGTTCAGTCGTGTCGGGTGCAGTTGTCTGGCCACCGTGAGTTTGAGACAAAGAACTTGTGTAGTACGTTGGTTGAGTGTTAAGAATGGGTAGGGAGGGAGACGAAGGTAGGTACATTAATAGGATGTCGAGTTGATTAATTACAGCGAGGATCTCAGTAGTAGAGCAGGAGGAGTAGGAAGGTAATAGGAGAGAAAATGATTGTAACAGACACCTAAAGATATCAAAGTTGTTGTTGTATATAGTTGCATTGGATTATTATTATTGATAGAAGTATTTCAACTTGTTAGGTTTGCTACGGTTAGGTAAGGTTGGGTTAGGTTAGCAGAGTCGCAAAGTCGCATATTTTGGCCACATCTTCCGTGGTGACAAATATGCCCTTCTGCAATGTATAGGTATGGAGGGAAATATTGAGGGAAGACCGAGTATGGGGTGTAAAAGAATATCCTGGCTTAAAAATCTCCGGCAATGGTTCGGGATTGGTTTGATGGTAGCCAACCTTCGTTCGGAGCGGCACAAGAAGAAAAAGGCTATGTTTGGTTAGGTTAGGATAGGTTCAGCTTTCTAATGACGATATGTTGTTACGAAAAATCTCACTTTGTTTAATGATGTTTCATTCACGTAGTTGAATTCATGAATTACAAATGAAATATAATAAATTCAAACATAATCCACGTACTTAATGAATTTAAAATATGAGCCCAATCGTTTTTAATTTTGTTGTCAATGTGCGCCGATAAGTTGTACACTGTTATACATGTTATTTAGTTGTTACATCGTTACCTTAATATTTTTAAAATGAATTTTCACAATGTAAACGCCTCTACCTTTGAATATTTGTCTAGTGCTATTACGGCAATAAAGGCGAAAACTTCCAAAAAAATGCACAAAGAATACGGACTCTTATAGTACGGCCATTGTATGATGGCGTTTGACGTTTGGACTCATATGAAGTTTCGTAATTAATGACAGCTAAACATTAAAGGACAAATGCTATACTTTATTGTGCGAGCGCCAGAGTAGTGATGTCCCGCAACATCGAAATATAATTAACATAACGTTAAATCGTAAAAAACAATTCAAGTTTTATAATCAATTAAATTAATTTTGTTTTTTTAAGTATTTCGAAATTTACTATTAGTAAATATAAAATGCTTATTTATTATATTTGAAAATAAAACAATGGTTGCTCAGAATGTCGAGAAACGACATTTAATGTTTCTTTTTCCACAAGTCTTTTTTTTCTCTTAACCACAGTATTTAATGTCAAAACATAAAAAAATATCAAAACAAAAAATATTTAAATATGGAATGAATAAAACGATTCAAAATATGTAGATAAGTACTAGGCAAAAAGCATTCTCTGTAGGGTGAATTGCCATATAACAAAAAAAAAAAAAAAGATAAGTACTAGATGACAATTATTATCTACAAATATATTTGAATTATAGAACCGTGTGACGAATAAAGGAAGATTACGAAAGAGATATTCGAATCGATAATATTTTAGATAATATATAGGTATAATATAATACAAACACTTCCTTGCACCCTGCGCAAGTGCGAGTTTATTGCCAAATGGCAATTTCTTCCAATTAACCAGTGTTTGATAATGATAATGATATTATAATTAATGTATGAAATGATAGCAGCGTCGATAGTTCAATGGAAAGTGATAGTAATGGGGATGAATCAGATTGTAAGACATTCAAGTAAATATTTTTATCTATGAAAAATGTGTTTTATTATTCTTGTATAACTTTTTTTATGTACAAAGACTTTCTCAACTCACACTTGAAGCATACTAAGGTAAGTACGAATATACAAACATAATATTACTATAGAGTTTTTTTTTTATTTTATTGTCATAATATTACAACAACAAGGTTTCATATTATAGTGGAAACGTTACTATTTTTTTACGTTAATAATTTATCAAACTGTATTTTTTCGCTAACGATTTTGAGTGTGTCATAATACTATTACAATCTATCAGAAACGCCATCTTACGATGGCTCCAGTATAGTT
The DNA here is from genome assembly GCA_963576475.1 of Molanna angustata. Taxonomy (NCBI): domain Eukaryota; kingdom Metazoa; phylum Arthropoda; class Insecta; order Trichoptera; family Molannidae; genus Molanna; species Molanna angustata. Next base: position 8,284,495 of record OY754972.1, read on the forward strand.
CTAAATATACCTATACTTCCTTCAATCGTGCTTGCGTGAAAATAATTGACAACCAGACATAACCCAACACTTCACCATTATAATAATGTGGTAATTAGGCAGAACTACATAAGTCAAAAATCCCATTTTTTCAGTAGAGCATTTTGAAAAATTCAACAACTTCAAAATGGTCTGCCAATCTTAATATTAAACATTATGGTGCAAAAGTTGGCACATAGGATAAAAGATGCGTGCTCTTTTATCCTGTAAGCAAAATTTTAAAATACTATGTAAAATAAAATAAATAATTGACTTATGCTATAGTGAGCACCATCCCACAGATGAGCAAAACTACATAAGTCACACTTGTGTACTTTTGCTCATCTCAATATCAAAGTTACTTGTGTAAAAAACATCACTTATGACATTTTGGTATAGAACAATTTTTAAAATTTACAAACATACATACGTACCGTCAGCCATGTCCATAATGGGATAGGCAGAGAGAATCATATGCCATATTTTTCTATCCTGGCACGCGACCATTGCTTCATTAACATTCACACATCGTCACATACATGTTCGTCTGTTGTTCAAGCTTCTTACATTTCCCTCGTTCAGAATGTTGTTCACAAGGACGATACTTTTCTTGGACGGCCCCGACTTTTCATTGCATATTTTCTTCGTCAGGCGTTCCTCATACATTCTCCCCGTGGCCAAACCATCTCAATGTGATCACTTTCTTTATCTTACATTATTTTCTTATGTCCTCATTTCCGACCCTGTCATACATCGTCCTATTACATATTCTTCTCAGCGATCTCATTTCAATTACATGTATTCTTTCATGCATCTTCTAACATGTCCACGTCTCACTTGCATACATCAGGATTTTTAGAAATACATATGAATAAAAATTCGCAAGTGTTTTTTTTAATTACAGTAAATTTTATTGAAAAATAAATACAAATTTATTCCCCATGCTCCAAATCAGGGTCAAAATTAAATAATACATCATTTGTCAATAAATCTATATAAAATTTATGAAAGAACGGATCAATTAAATTTAACATGGACATCAAGTCCTTCTTCTTCTCCTTACTGATGGCAACTGGCCCAGAATATTGTTGCCTTAAAACAATAGCGAGCAGAGGGTTTCTTGTCCTCATCCTATTAAAATTTATAATATACGATGGGTCCTCCTCTTTAAGAGACATTCTATAATTGCACTTTCCAAATTCTTTATGATATTGAATCCACTGAATGTCTCTCCAATAAAATTTTCTTCCATCCTCATTTAAATGAGGAATTTGGAGGAATTCTTTGATAAGTTTGCTGAAATCTAAGAAGTCTTCTTGTTGCATGACACTTACGTTAAACTTTTTTTTTTTCCCAGCTTATCTCACAAGCTGGTAACAGTCGTGTGGAACTGAAATGACCATGCCACTATTTTTCTTCATCCTTTCTATAACGGCATGGTCAACATCACACTCCATATGTGTATGTCCCGCAACTAAAAATTTGTGATCAATCACCTCCAATGTTGGATGATTCTTTAAAACCATCTGAAACATAACGCAGACTACATTATTTTTATTCTGTCCTCCACAAGTATCACTATAAAATATAACATGTTTGGCCCCTTCCACATGCTCATTCAAAAATTTATATAAGCAAGATGCTATTTGATTAGCACCTCTTCCAGCAACAGCTTCATGCCACATATAGCAATATGGCTGACCAGTGACACAGTCATGGATTGTTAAATTGTATGTCCACAACTGCCTTTTGTAAAATGCCACAGATGTATTTAAGTATGGAGTAGGCAAACACTGCTGTAAATCAAAAGTAAATACTTTACAGAAAGAATCAATCTTTGCATTTTCTTTGTCTTTTGATTTGCAGGCATATGCGAAATCTGCCATTTCTTGGTGGACTTTTAAATCCTCTTCTAACTGTTTTTTTACATCCTCATTAACAGAGTGTTTTATTTTAATATTTGCAGTATCACATTTATTACATGTGTCCAATTTAGGTGACTTAAACTTCAAATTCAGTGTCTTGAATGTGTCACTATAAATTTTTAATTTTACTGGATCTTCAACGCTGCTTTTGTATAATTCATACATTTTGTTCATATTTAAGTTTGACATCAAATACTTGAGCTGTGAATGTTTACGTGTGTAATGCGATTCATATGCAGGAAATGAATTAATGTGATTTATAATCTCTGTAATTTTTTCTTGCGGTGTCTTGTTACTTGGAATTTTTTTCCCTCGTCTATCTGGCATAGTAGTAGCGCCACTGAGTGACTTTAATTTATTGTGAATTGTTTGTCTGATGAAACCTTCAGTTTCATCAAAAATTTGCATGAAGCATTTTTTACAAATTTTGAATGTATTTCCTTTATAACTTATAATATATGAAAATGTCAGTTCCCTTTTTTTTTGTTTGGAAGGACTGCAAACTTTTGTCCGTGATATTGCTTTTTCATTTGCCGTTATTAAGCTTGCTATGAAAGCAACTCGCTTATCATGCAAACCCATAGCCCAGTAATCTGTAAACAAATTTTTTTGCATATCGTTTGTTATTTTTTTGTTGCAGTGTAGGCGACAATCCGATAAAGGTTTGCACATTCTCTGTCGTACTTCAACACCAGTAGAAGAAATATAAGCTTTGCCTGAATTTAATGCTTTAGTTCTTTTACTTCGCACATAACGTGTTGTTTGCTTTGGGGTTTTTTCATTTACAGTTTGCATTTCAGTCACCACTTCACTTATGTCTGTATCCTGTATTGAAAAAGAATTATTGGGATGAGAAAGAATTTCAGGTAGCCACTCAGGATCCTCATCACTATCAAGAATATCGTCTTCATAATTTCCACGGGAATCTGCAACAAAATGAATAAACAGTATTACTGTATTGAAATACACATAGAAACAATCATGAATTGACAGATTTTAGGCAAAAAAAGACGAAGTAACTCACCGTTGTTAGATATATTTATAGACGTGGAAGGCTGGTTGATATCCATCGAATCAATAGCATTTTCATAAATATGTATTGTGGAATCTGTAACAAAATGAATAAACAGTATTATTGAATTGAAATACACATAGAAACAATAGTGAATTGACAGAATTTAGGCAAAAAAGACGAAGTAACTCACTGTTGTTAGCTATATTTTTAGACGTGGAAGGCTGGTTGATATCCATCGAATCAATAGCATTTTCATAAATATGTGTTGTGGAATCTGAAACAAAATGAATAAAGAGTATTATTGAATTGAAATACACATAGAAACAATAGTGAATTGACAGAATTTAGGCAAGAAAGACGAAGTAACTCACCGTTGTTAGTTATATTTTTAGACGTGGAAGGCTGGTTGATATCCATCGAATCAATAGGATTTTTATAAATATGTAATGTGGAATCTGTAACAAAATGAATAAACAGTATTATTGAATTGAAATACACATAGAAATAATCATGAATTGACAGATTTTAGGCAAAAAAGACGAAGTAACTCACCGTTGTTAGTTATATTTTTAGACGTGGAAGGCTGGTTGATATCCATCGAATCAATAGGATTTTTATAAATATGTAACGTGGAATCTGTAACAAAATGAATAAACAGTATTATTGAATTGAAATACACATAGAAACAATCAATGAATTGACAGAATTTAGGCAATGAACATGAAGTAACTCACAGTTTATAAATGAATGAATTATTAGATTTTTCAAAAACAAACAACGTGAAATATCTAACATAACAAAAAAAAGTATTATCGAATTGAAATAGACATACTTGACTTATGTGTAGACATGAACAAAATACATTAACAAAATAACGCGTTGATTACGATCAAAACATTAAGATTGCAATAATTTAACAATGGTACTTACCGTTTTTGTTATATCTTTCACGTTTTCTACACAGTTCTATAATGTATTTACTTCTTCTAGACATTATTTTAACTTTACTCAACACACAAATTTACTAAAAAACAATAAATTTCTCTGCAAACAAGCTGTCGATGTAACGAAAATGCAATGAGCATAACCTCACACAGAAAGTCAAACGGTAAACATACATATGACGGTGTGCGCATTAAAGTGTTACCCTGATAAAAAAAAAAGTTGGACAGAAGCGCGTAAGTTGATTTATGTAGTTTATGCCAGCGAGATTCTCTTCGGTAATTTTTGACAAATAGGTCATAAGTAAATATATGTACATTTGCCCACTCTAAAATAAATCATATTGAACTTGAGTATATTTTCACATCAATATAACTTCTTTTATATTACGTTGAGACTTATGTAGTTTTTATCAACGAAGAAGCAAAAAAAATCCTATAAACTGGTATATAAAACTAATTTTGCCCAAAAATCGACTTATGTAGTTTTGCTCAATGTCCACAGTAATTATCCATGTTCCCTTACCCCCACCTCCCACCATACCCATGACACTGCCGTACACCACACCAAATTAGTTTTTAGTTTAAACCCACCTGAAGAAGAGAACGGCAGTTCTTGAAACTAGTCGTGGAATAAACGTAAGTAAGTGGAAAAAAAAACAAAGTTACATTGTTATTTTAATATTTTTAAAAACAATACATTTTATAATAATAATAATAATAATGACAATTTATAAAGCGCCGTTTAGTGACAACCGTGGTCACCTCAAGGGCGCATTCAGTTTGCAAAAAAACAAGTTAAAATTAGTCCTATAGCTAACACATTGAAAATGGTGAAACATAAAACTTAAAAAAATACGTAGAAATCACAAATTAATCTAGTTATAGGTATACATATTACATAATCCAGATGAAATTTTATGTTTACTAAATATCATGCCAGTTTACAAAGTAAACTAGCACAATACTTAGCAAACATAATATTATTGAACGGATGAAGGACAATCTGGATACGATTTGCGGAAAAGGTGAGTTTTTAATTTCTTCTTGAATTCATTGATATTTTCGGCACATCTTATATTCATTGAAAGATTGTTCCATGACTTTGGTCCAGAAACGCCAAAAGATCGATATAGGTATTTTGGCTTATTTGTGAGATTGGTTTCTACTAGTTTTTTATTGGATTGGGTCATTGATCTTAGCGTACTTTGTTTATTTTTTTTTTTTTTTTTAAATGAATATGTCCTTGTTAAACAAGTACATATACATCTTCCTACGTTCCCTAAACTAAGCATAAATGCTTGTCCTATAGGTGAACGAGATCGGTCGAGGCAGGATTCGAACTCGCGACCACTGGATTACTAACCCAGCGCGCTAACCGCTCTGCCATCCACCCATCCTATTTTATTGTTAGGTGAAAATGGAACACAAAGTTCCGATATATATTCCGGGGCCATGCTATTGAGTTCTTTAAAGACAAGGAGACATGTTTTAAATTATATACGTTCTGGGCTCTTCAGCCAATGAAGTTTGTGAAGTGTTGGTGAGATATGCGAGAAACGATCAATCTGGTAAATATAACGGGCTGCTGCATTGAAGATGAGTTGTATTCTATGGATTTGGTATTGCGGTAAGTGTGCTAATATGGCGTTACAATAATCTACACGGGAAACTATTATAGCGAAGGATCACAATCAGTAGGAAATATTATTCAATCAAAATGCAATAAAACAGCAAATAAAAAATGCAAAAGATCATACAAACTCTCTCTTAAAGCCTGAGATAGGTCCTGACTATTTCTTCGTTCTATTCGTACACGAAGATCACCCGTATAGATATGTTTTCCACTGGGATTATATATAAAAAATGCAACTTGAGCTTCACCATAAAAGACGTGGTTATAAAAAGGGCACGTAGGTACATAGTTTTCCTATACCCGCATCCAACGCCATGATCCTATTCGTATGGAATATTCTGTCTGCTGGTGAAATAAAAATGCATTTTGTGCTAAGAAGCCATTAAACTGAGTTTCATTTTCATGAATGCAGCAATTTACTGCAAAATTGCACCTTATTCTAATATATTTTTATGACTATCATAAAACAGTTTACATCAAACGAATATTAAAACAATCGTTTATCTATAATGTAACTGTAAAAGTGGTAATAAAAATAATACCATAAAGTTTCGCTTGGTGTCTTTCATTAGTGTATGAGTATATTTTTTATTAAAAACTACGCAAACGAGATGAAAACTATAATTTTTACAAGAATTGCATTAAATTATTTTTTGACATTTTTTTATCATCTCAATAGAGTCGAAGTTCAGCCAGCAACTCAGGCAACTACAGGACTTACGACCTGTCATCGGCTGATCTATATAATCGCTTTACGCGCTTGCACAACGTACAGCAATTATTCTATATATTTTAATAATGGAGTAACGAAAAAACCTTTTTGTAACTCCACTTATTGAAATTGTTTATTTTTTGTAAACAACGAAAGCAACAGTCTTTATATGTGAGGTGACAATACTCTCGCGCAGATGTCATCCTTGAACTGCGCCAGAAATATTATTTCATGTTTGACTTATTTTACCAATTTGTACCAGATTTGTATGCATGGTCTATATTTTTCACGGTTTTTTCATCTTTGAAGTAAAAAAAACACCAACATACAGGCTTCGCAGCATATATTATGTTCTATATATTTGGATTCACTCAGAATAGTATGTGCTCCCCCCCCTTATAACTTCTGATTCGCTGAATGCACGGAGCCTAAAATTTCACAAAATATATAGTTATAGGCCTATAAAACTTTTGTACCCAAAATTTTGAATTTTTGTTTCAATCAAGCGTTATCAACTTTTAAATTTTTACTTTATTTTTCCAAATATCTCAAAAACCACAAAAGCTGAGTTTCTCAAATATTTTTTATTATGAAAAATTTTCTTCCTTTATGCATACTAACGCCATCGACAGTTGGATCTCATGTGTTACATGCAACTAGTATTACATATTTATTTACTTATCTTTTTTAACATTATATAAACAAATAAGTACATCAATAAAAGAGTAAAGCGAAAAAAAACTAAGAAAACCTACATTACACAAAGATAATAATATTAAAAAACGAGTGGGTTGTGGCCAACACTAAACTCTCCACACCACAAATATTGACAATGAAATATTTTATTCATTCTAAATTTTACTACCAGGAATATAAATTTTCTAACGATAGTATATTTTCATGTTAAGATAGACAAACTATTAATGCTGTATAGTGAAGAATGCTTATGTTGTATGAAATATTTAAAAAAAAACAGATAAATTTTGATTTAAAGAACGCGAGAGCATTTTCAAAATTTTGACACGTGATATCATATGAAGATTTTTTTGTTATTTATGGAAAGCTAATCAGTTCTATGTTCAAGCTCTTTACATTATAACATGAAATCAAATTACTGAACGTTTCCATACATAGAAATTTATCTAATTACATTTTTATTCATACTAAATGTTACTACCAGGAATATAAATTTTCTTCCGATAGTATATTTTTATGTTAAGATAAACAAACTATTAATGCAGTATAGTGAAGAATGCTTATGTTGTATGAAATATTTTAAAAAAAGCAGATAAAACACGAAACGCGTCAATAATCAAATAAACACAATAGAACAATTACCAAGTATTTTTATATTTTTTATAACATATCAACGTACAATGGAGTTCTATCAAGAATTGTCGATCGACAAACTAAACTTAGATAAATTTTGATTTAAAGAACGCGAGAGCATTTTCAAAATTATTATTACAATTTGAAATTAACATATCAACGTACAATGGAGTTCTATCAAGAATTGTCGATCGACAAACTAAACTTAGATAAATTTTGATTTAAAGAACGCGAGAGCATTTTCAAAATTTTGACACGTGATATCATATGAAGATTTTTTTGTTATTTATGGAAAGCTAATCAGTTCTATGTTCAAGCTCTTTACATTATAACATGAAATCAAATTACTGAACGTTTCCATACATAGAAATTTATCTAATTACATTTTTATTCATACTAAATGTTACTATCAGGAATATAAATTTTCTTCCGATAGTATATTTTTATGTTAAGATAGACAAACTATTAATGCAGTATAGTGAAGAATGCTTATGTTGTATGAAATATTTTTAAAAAAGCAGATAAATTTTGATTTAAAGAACGCGAGAGCATTTTCAAAATTTTGACACGTGATATCATATGAAGATTTTTTTGTTATTTATGGAAAGCTAATCAGTTCTATGTTCAAGCTCTTTACATTATAACATGAAATCAAATTACTGAACGTTTCCATACATAGAAATTTATCTAATTACATTTTTATTCAAACTAAATGTTACTATCAGGAATATAAATTTTCTTCCGATAGTATATTTTTATGTTAAGATAGACAAACTATTAATGCAGTATAGGGAAGAATGCTTATGTTGTATGAAATATTTAAAAAAAAGCAGATAAATTTTGTTCTAAAGAACGCGAGAGCATTTTCCAAATTTTGACAGGTGATATCATATGAAGATTTTTTTTGTTATTTATGGAAAGCTAATCAGTTCTATGTTCAAGCTCTTTACATTATAACATGAAATCAAATTACTGAACTTTTCCATACATAGAAATTTTTCTAATTACATTTTTATTCATACTAAATGTTACTATCAGGAATATAAATTTTCTTCCGATAGTATATTTTTATGTTAAGATAGACAAACTATTAATGCAGTATAGTGAAGAATGCTTATGTTGTATGAAATATTTTTAAAAAAGCAGATAAATTTTGTTTTAAAGAACGCAAGAGTATTTTCCAAATTTTGACAGGTGATATCATATGAAGATTTTTTTTGTTATTTATGGAAAGCTAATCAGTTCTATGTTCAAGCTCTTTATATTATCACATGAAATCAAATTACTGAACTTTTCCATACATAGAAATTTATCTAATTACATTTTTATTCATACTAAATGTTACTACCAGGAATATAAATTTTCTTCCGATAGTATATTTTTATGTTAAGATAAACAAACTATTAATGCAGTATAGTGAAGAATGCTTATGTTGTATGAAATATTTTAAAAAAAGCAGATAAATTTTGATTTAAAGAACGCGAGAGCATTTTCAAAATTTTGACACGTGATATCATATGAAGATTTTTTTGTTATTTATGGAAAGCTAATCAGTTCTATGTTCAAGCTCTTTACATTATAACATGAAATCAAATTACTGAACGTTTCCATACATAGAAATTTATCTAATTACATTTTTATTCATACTAAATGTTACTATCAGGAATATAAATTTTCTTCCGATAGTATATTTTTATGTTAAGATAGACAAACTATTAATGCAGTATAGGGAAGAATGCTTATGTTGTATGAAATATTTTAAAAAAAGCAGATAAATTTTGTTCTAAATAACGCGAGAGCATTTTCCAAATTTTGACAGGTGATATCATATGAAGATTTTTTTTGTTATTTATGGAAAGCTAATCAGTTCTATGTTCAAGCTCTTTACATTATAACATGAAATCAAATTACTGAACTTTTCCATACATAGAAATTTATCTAATTACATTTTTATTCATACTAAATGTTACTATCAGGAATATAAATTTTCTTCCGATAGTATATTTTTATGTTAAGATAAACAAACTATTAATGCAGTATAGTGAAGAATGCTTATGTTGTATGAAATATTTTAAAAAAAGCAGATAAATTTTGTTTTAAAGAACGCGAGAGCATTTTCAAAATTTTGACACGTGATATTATATGAAGAATTTTTAGTTATTTATGGAAAGCTAATCAGTTCTATGTTCAAGCTCTTTACATTATAACATGAAATCAAATTACTGAACTTTTCCATACATAGAAATTTATCTAATTACATTTTTATTCATACTAAATGTTACTATCAGGAATATAAATTTTCTTCCGATAGTATATTTTTATGTTAAGATAGACAAACTATTAATGCAGTATAGGGAAGAATGCTTATGTTGTATGAAATATTTTAAAAAAAGCAGATAAATTTTGTTCTAAAGAACGCGAGAGCATTTTCCAAATTTTGACAGGTGATATCATATGAAGATTTTTTTTTGTTATTTATGGAAAGCTAATCAGTTATATGTTCAAGCTCTTTACATTATAACATGAAATCAAATTACTGAACTTTTCCATACATAGAAATTTATCTAATTACATTTTTATTCATACTATATGTTACAATCAGGAATATAAATTTTCTTCCGATAGTATATTTTTATGATAAGATAGACAAACTTTTAATGCAGTATGGTGTAGAATGCTTATGTTGTATGAAATATTTTAAAAAAAGTAGATAAATTTTGTTTTAAAGAACGCAAGAGCATTTTCCAAATTTTGACAGGTGATATCATATGAAGAATTTTTTTGTTATTTATGGAAAGCTAATCAGTTCTATTTTCAAGCTCTTTACATTATAACATGAAATCAAATTACTGAACGTTTCCATACATAGAAATTTATCTAATTACATTTTTATTCATACTAAATGTTACTATCAGGAATATAAATTTTCTTCCGATAGTATATTTTTATGTTAAGATAAACAAACTATTAATGCACTATAGTGAAGAATGCTTATGTTGTATGAAATATTTTAAAAAAAGCAGATAAATTTTGTTTTAAAGAACGCGAGAGCATTTTCAAAATTTTGACACGTGATATTATATGAAGAATTTTTTTGTTATTTATGGAAAGCTAATCAGTTCTATGTTCAAGCTCTTTACATAATAACATGAAATCAAATTACTGAACGTTTCCATACATAGAAATTTATCTAATTACATTTTTATTCATACTAAATGTTACTATCAGGAATATAAATTTTCTTCCGATAGTATATTTTTATGTTAAGATAGACAAACTATTAATGCAGTATAGGGAAGAATGCTTATGTTGTATGAAATATTTTAAAAAAAGCAGATAAATTTTGTTCTAAATAACGCGAGAGCATTTTCCAAATTTTGACAGGTGATATCATATGAAGATTTTTTTTGTTGTTTATGGAAAGCTAATCAGTTCTATGTTCAAGCTTTTTACATTATAACATGAAATCAAATTACTGAACTTTTCCATACATAGAAATTTATCTAATTACATTTTTATTCATACTAAACGTTACTATCTGGAATATAAATTTTCTTCCGATAGTATATTTTTATGTTAAGATAAACAAACTATTAATGCAGTATAGTGAAGACTGCTTATGTTGTATGAAATATTTTAAAAAAAGCAGATAAATTTTGTTTTAAAGAACGCAAGAGTATTTTCCAAATTTTGACAGGTGATATCATATGAAGATTTTTTTTGTTATTTATGGAAAGCTAATCAGTTCTATGTTCAAGCTCTTTACATTATAACATGAAATCAAACTACTGAACTTTTCCATACATAGAAATTTATCTAATTACATTTTTATTCATACTAAACGTTACTATCAGGAATATAAATTTTCTTCCGATAGTATATTTTTATGTTAAGATAAACAAACTATTAATGCAATATAGTGAAGACTGCTTATGTTGTATGAAATATTTTAAAAAAGCAGATAAATTTTGTTTCAAAGAGCGTTAGAGCATTTTGACAATGTTGACACGTGATATCATATGAAGAAATTTTATGATATCTATGAAAAGCTAATCAGTTCTAAGTTCAAGCTATTAATATTCTTATATCAATATGAAATCAATGAACTGAACATTGCCAAATATAAAAAAATTCTCTTGTTACATATAAGTTTCATACAAATATCCATTAAATAAAATATAATTTTTGAAACCGTTGAATATTTTTCTTTTAACATTGACCAACTTTGAATACAATTTTATGAAGATTCTTGGTGTTGTATAAATAGTTGAAACCAAATTAAAATATCTCTAATTTCCAGGTCGTGAGAGCATTTTTTCAGTTTTAATAGATGAAATCATAAAGAAACATTGGGAAAAATGAACCGTTGTCTATGGAAAACTAATCAGCTCTAAGTTTATGGACTTAACACATGTGATATCAATATGAAGTCAATCGGACTTATAGTTTGGGCTGCAGAGAGGACACAAAAAAAAAACAACGTAAATGATGAATTCATAGAGAAGAAATCAAAAGTTGTCTATGGAAAACTAATCAGCTCTAGGTCTTTGCACTTTACACATATGATGTTAATATGAAGTCGATCAGACTTATAGTTTGGGCTGTAGAGAGGACACAAAAAAGATAAATGCTACGGCGTACGGCGTACGGCGTATACGCCATACACACAAACACATCACGACGAAACTCATAGTGTGCATTCTCTACATGATACCCATTGAGAAATTGATGTAAAAAAAATACGCTTAAATTTTGCGAAATCATGACTCTCCCCTATTCCATAGTGTGGAGAGTAAAAACATCATAGCAAATAAAACATCGGGTTAGGACAAGGAGAGGAATTCGGAAAATTTGGAAAAAAAAATACGTATTGAAATAAATTCGAATTATTTTTAAAGTATGTTTTGAATATTATTTCAAAGTGTATTTATGTATGTTACATGTATGTTTGTGTATATTACCGAGTTTTACTTTGCAGTATTTCTTGAACTCCAATAGTAGTTGCAGGGTATAAATGTATTCACCGTATTTTCTTCAGTGGATTACAGCACCTTTCCCGATCAGAATTGAATATCAGCTGTGGGAGACCTGAGGAGGAGAATATGTAGGTGGAACATAGGGAGTTAAGCCATGGCGACATCACAACGTAGGAACATAAATTGAATTAGGCGTTGTAAATGTATTGTGGAGTCCATGATGCCCTTAGTTCTCTGACAATGGAAGGGGGAAAGGGCCAAAATAGGGTGACGAAACTTATCTTTTACATTTAAAAAGATTGAAATGTAAAATGGAATGGAAGACCTGATAAAGACATTGAAAGAAGAGTTATGGCAGGTACTAGAATAAACGGAGCTCTCAGACCAGTAATGCAATGCAATCCAAGAATCTCAAAGGAAGCCAAAATTGCAGTACACGATGCAATTGTGGTGCTTACTTTGACGTATGCTAGTGAAACATGGACCTGGCAAAAGACGCATGAAAGTAGAATAAATGCTGTGGAAATGAGATCACTAAGAAGAGTATGTAATAGAACGATATATAATGAGGACATAAGGAGGGAATGCAAGATGAAGAAGAGTATTATAAGTAAAATGAAAGTGAATTCCTTGAGGTGGTTTGGACATATTGAAAGAATGAATGACGAACGACTGACCAAAAAAATATACATGGGTGTAAGAGATGGAGTGAATAGTAGGGGCCGCCCCAGAAAGGGATGGCATGACCATGTGAATGATATTTTGAAAGAAGGAAATATAAGAAGATTGAATAATCGACTAGTATGTATGAGACGATGCATGGATGTAAAGGAAGCTAAGAATGTGTGCAAAATAGAGGAGTATGACGCTCGGTTCTCTCTGCTTACCCTGTAAGGGATATGGTGTGATGGTATGTATGTATGTAAATATTAAACACGAAGTTTGTCAATTTGTTACTCCTCACTACCGATATCGTGGAGAGTTATGAATTCTCAATTTTTAAAGTTATTTTTATGTTGATTATCAACAATTATCTCGCTAATATTGATATAGCTTTACTTATAAGCTCGTAAATGCCCTAACAAGGGGAAATAGGCCTATTGCTTAAATTAAATTCATGTAGAATAAAAAAAGTGTTTTACTTTTAATAATTATAGACATCATTTATAATGGAATTCTACAAAATAAAAACTTCGTCAATTATTAATATTATTTAACTTGAGCTACAAATCAAGTGAAATTTAAAAGCAAGTTTTCTCCCCTGAATTTAAATAAAAAAGAGAAATGTTTTAATGTTTATTTGTCTTATATTACGTCTGTTATCTCTTTAAATATGTTCAAAAAATACTGTATAAATATATATCTGATTTAACCTGTTTCTTGTTCCTCTCCTTATCCTTTTGTATTCCTATCATTGTTATCATCTGTTATTTCATTCATTTTTTTTTTCTATTTTTTGCTTCTATGATCATAGTTATCTATATTAGCCTATAAGTATATGTTTTTTTTTATTTTGTGATAATCTTTTTGCCATAGTACACATTATATTGTATACATATTATCAGTGCCCGCCAGTGTACAAATTTTGTATACATAAAGATAAATAAATAAATATATTTTGCGGTCTCATTCCAATAAATATGAATAATGGTTACCCTAATACAGCGGTACTGAACTAGAAATCAATATAGTATTAAGAACTAGACATTAGTCCGTTGTAATGACAATTATAAATGGATATCCTAAATAATGCTTAAAAAAACAAGCAAAAATAAAAATACCTTCCTTTTACCTCATGCAAGTGGAGAATTTTTGCCAAACGACAATATCTTCCTTTCCAGCCAGTGTTTTATAATGCCTCCTTACGATTCATCGTGTAGGTATTTCCAGTGTCCAGGTTTCCGAGCCATACGAGAAAACAGACCATACATAGCATAGCATCATTATATCCATGATATGGGTAAACATGAATGGTTTTGATTCCTCCGGTTAGCAAGACTTGCCCCCGTGGTTGGTTTTGATTCCGCTTGTTGACCAGACTTGCCCCCCCCCCATGTTTAATTTAGTACCTACTGCAGAATAAAGATCTTATTTTGCAGAATGTACTACGGGCAATAACGATCTCACATTCTTTTACTTCCGTATCTGGGTCCGAAGACTGCCCAGTTATTTAAATCGGTCTTCCATCTCCAGCTCCAAGCCGTAGTATCATGTTAGAGAAATGTCAAATATATAAAATGTCATTCATCCTATAAAATAATTAAAAATAATATTATACGACAAATTTTATATATCCACAGAGATGAAACGGGAAACCAAAACCAATATTTCAATAGAAGGCTTTATAAGAAAGTTTCATTGTATTCGATTGATGGCGACGATGTTCTTAAGCTAATTTCAAACAATGTTTTGTCACCTTATTAAGTACGTGTAACTAAAGTATTTTCAAATTTGATTTTATTGGGGGAATAATTAAAAAGGCATTATCGCTTAAAGTGATCACGCAAATAAGCCGATGGCAGGTCGAAAGCCTTGTAGGTGTATGATCTTGCGGTTCTCCTCTACAAATGTATATTCCCATTTCGTTTGTATGGAGATTTTAATATCTATAGACAAAAAACAAAGTCGGGTTAGGTACCTACACCATTTATTATTACTCAAGAACGGCTGGACCAGTTAGAATGATCTCTTATTTAATGGATTCGTCTCCGCCCCGAATATCAGAATAACTACTCAAATATTGGAAAACTTAACGGACAAAAATATTGAACTATTGAACTTAATATATTTTCGTATTCATTTTATTGCGTTAGTAAAATACTAAATTATAAATAGTAATATGGAATTGTTAAAAGACATACTTGGTGGTATTTTGGACAATTTTAAAATTGTAAATTTCGAAGGAGACAAGGATAATTACCAATGTAAAATTCGGTGCTCTATTCCTGACAATAACTAATAGGTAATTATGACGCAAGGTAGGTATGATTATTTCATTGAAAATTCATGAGTACCAATCTCATACAAACAAAAATTGTCTTAACGAATTTTTATGATATAATGGTAGATTTGTGTAGATTAATCTATTAAAAACAAAAACCATCATACACTAAAATGCCTCTAACACAGCCTCTAACAAATGCCTCTAACTTGTAACGCTCAATCAATACGCTGGTAAAATTTATAAACCTGTGTGCGATTGAAAGACGCGTGCCTTGAATTGAACACGTATTAGCAGTAACAGTTTGCGTTGCTAAACCGTGTGCATTCGGAGGACACGTGCCTTGAATTCAACACGAGTTTTTAAGTGCATTAGCGCAACAAACTAGTAATTCGTGTGGCAGTACTTGCCTCCTAATCAACACGGAAAGGTAAGTACGCCACCGGGACAGCTTGTTTCTCATAAAATCATAAAAAATATGAGCTTTCAAAATAATATATTTATTAAGTAAATAAAATTTTTAAATAAAAATTTTGGTAACAAAAAACTTTGTTTCTTCCACTTCACATTTATATTTGATGAAACGTTTTCGAACTGTACTAGTTCATCTTCAGCATCTGAAATGTGACTGATTCTACTGTGCGTGTTGTCATCTTCCATTGGCAAGTGTGGGCGGGTTGAGTATGGCGGGGGTAATTAACTGGTGGGGGTGAGCGGTAGCGAGCGGTGTAGGTTTGTGTTTCGTTTGGTTCTTAATAATATTCAATATTGGTGAATTTACTGGAGGAATCTGAATATTTATTAAATTGGGGTTATTTTTTCTTTTATTTATTTCCAGGGCTTCTAAAATATCGAGTTTTTTCCCTTTCTTTTCAATATGGAGTACTTCGACATCTTTTATATTAAACTTGTGTCCGTTATCTCTGCAATGCTCTGCCATTTCTGAGTTAGAGGTGATGTTCTTAATTGCTTTTTTATGCTCATCTACCCTGTCTTTAATTCTTCTCCCGCTTTGTCCTATGTAAAAAATATCACAATCCTCACAGTTAACTTTATATACTCCGCTGTTGTCAAATTTATCTATCTTGGATTTATTATTGAAGATGTGTTTTTTAATACTATTGTTGGTGTAAAGTGCCGGTTTAAATGGTTTGTTTTTACATTTGTTGATGATTTCTTCTGTTAATTTTCCTACGTATAATATTCTTCTCCATGGTTTATCCTGTATTTTTGAATCTTCTTTCTTGTGTTCTTTTTTGTAAATATATGTTTGTAGAAGGTGTTGTGTTTCTTTTTTCTTTATCATTCTTCTGATTGTTTTCTCGTGGTATCCATTATTTTTTGCTATGTTTATTATTGTATTTACTTCTGTTGTATAGTTGATTTCGTCTAATGGAATTGATACAAGTCTGTGGATCATAGAATTAAATGCAGCCATTTTATGTGCTCTCGGGTGGTATGAATTGGAATTTATTATTGTGTCTGTGTATGTATCTTTTCTATAGATTTTGAAATTGAATTTATTTTGTTGTATTATCACTGTTGTATCTAAAAAGTTTAATTCATTTTTAATCCCAATTTCTTTTGTGAATTGTATTTTCTCGTTTTGTTTGTTGAATAACTTTAGCAAATTTTCTAATTGTCTGTTGGATCCGGTGAAAGTAAAAAATATGTCATCCACGTATCTGTTATAATTATTTATTGATTTTATTAATGGGTTTTGTGAAGACAGGATATTATTTTCAAATTGGTCCATAAATATGTCTGCTAGTAAGGGTGATAAAGGATTACCCATGGGTAGGCCACTTGTTTGAGTGTAGTATTCGTTGTTAAAACAAAAATAGTTTTGATTTATACATATTTTTATGATTTCGTACACTTCTTGGCCTATTTCAATGTCAATGCAATTTGAGGTAATGATGTTTTTAATATAGTTCAGTGACTCGTCTATTGGTACATTTGTGAAAAGACTCTTTACGTCAAACGACACAAGAGTACAGTTTTTGGGAGGCACACTGTTATTCAATTTATTGCAAAATTCTATAGTATTTTTTATTGAAAATTTAGGTTTGAATCTGGTAATGTTAATAAAATAGTTATTTATAAATTTTGCCAATTTATAGGCTGGTGCATCCACATATGAAACGACTGGTCTAACTGGTTTGTTCTCTTTGTGGATTTTCATTAATCCATAGAGTTGCGGTGTTTTTGGGTTCATTATTCTTAATGACTGTTTTGTTCTGTTATCAATAACTTTACTGCATTTCTTTATTATTTCTGTTATTTTATTTTGGTATTTTAAAGTTGGGTTTTCACTCAATTTTTGGAATGTTTCATTGTCACTTATAATGCTGTTCATTTTATCTATATAATCTTTCTTGCTTATTATTACAATGGAATTCCCTTTGTCGGCTTTTGTGCACATTATATCTTTCTCTTGCATTATCTTTACAAATTCTTTTATTGTTTTATGGTCATTGTTATCTGGTTGGTAATGCTTATTGTTTGTACTGTTATGTTTTTGTATGATTTTGGCACAATTATGTTTGTTGAATTCATCTAGAGACATTTCACAATCTATTAGTAGGTGATTTATATTATTCTTGTTACTTAAGGGGTTTATATTGAATTTAAATCCTTTTTCGAGTAATTTAATAAATTTTGTATCTATATTTTCATCTGTGAGATTAATTACGCGTTTGTAGAATTTTTTTGTTGTTGTTGTGAGTGTTTTAGATTTGTTTCTGGATTCGGTTGTTTGAATAAGTTGGTTTAGTTTTTTCTTCTTTTCACTTGCTTTTTTGCTTACTATTTCATAAATTTTATCTTCTATTAAATCCCATTCCACTTGGTGAAGTTGTGATGGTATTATAGTATGAAGAAAATGTATATACACTTTTAAATTATTTTGAATTCTGTAGAAGTTTTGTATTTCACTTTTTATCCAACATTTTTGACCAGCTTTTTTTGCTTTAGTTGCGGTATATGAGTTATTTTTACACTTTAACACTGTATACTTTGGAAATACGTTATTTTTTAAACACTCTTTATTGAAATATATTTTTAAGGACAACATCCTATCTTTCAGTCTCAAATTTAACAACTTTTTCACTTTGAATGCCGTACAGGCTGATAATAATTCGTTGAAATTATTTTTATTAACACTGTGGAAATCCATAATAATTAAGTAAATAAAATTTTTAAATAAAAATTTTGGTAACAAAAAACTTTGTTTCTTCCACTTCACATTTATATTTGATGAAACGTTTTCGAACTGTACTAGTTCATCTTCAGCATCTGAAATGTGACTGATTCTACTGTGCGTGTTGTCATCTTCCATTGGCAAGTGTGGGCGGGTTGATTATGGCGGGGGTAATTAACTGGTGGGGGTGAGCGGTAGCGAGCGGTGTAGGTTTGTGTTTCGTTTGGTTCTTAATAATATTCAATATTGGTGAATTTACTGGAGGAATCTGAATATTTATTAAATTGGGGTTATTTTTTCTTTTATTTATTTCCAGGGCTTCTAAAATATCGAGTTTTTTCCCTTTCTTTTCAATATGGAGTACTTCGACATCTTTTATATTAAACTTGTGTCCGTTATCTCTGCAATGCTCTGCCATTTCTGAGTTAGAGGTGATGTTCTTAATTGCTTTTTTATGCTCATCTACCCTGTCTTTAATTCTTCTCCCGCTTTGTCCTATGTAAAAAATATCACAATCCTCACAGTTAACTTTATATACTCCGCTGTTGTCAAATTTATCAAACAAGTGGCCTACCCATGGGTAATCCTTTATCACCCTTACTAGCAGACATATTTATGGACCAATTTGAAAATAATATCCTGTCTTCACAAAACCCATTAATAAAATCAATAAATAATTATAACAGATACGTGGATGACATATTTTGTACTTTCACCGGATCCAACAGACAATTAGAAAATTTGCTAAAGTTATTCAACAAACAAAACGAGAAAATACAATTCACAAAAGAAATTGGGATTAAAAATGAATTAAACTTTTTAGATACAACAGTGATAATACAACAAAATAAATTCAATTTCAAAATCTATAGAAAAGATACATACACAGACACAATAATAAATTCCAATTCATACCACCCGAGAGCACATAAAATGGCTGCATTTAATTCTATGATCCACAGACTTGTATCAATTCCATTAGACGAAATCAACTATACAACAGAAGTAAATACAATAATAAACATAGCAAAAAATAATGGATACCACGAGAAAACAATCAGAAGAATGATAAAGAAAAAAGAAACACAACACCTTCTACAAACATATATTTACAAAAAAGAACACAAGAAAGAAGATTCAAAAATACAGGATAAACCATGGAGAAGAATATTATACGTAGGAAAATTAACAGAAGAAATCATCAACAAATGTAAAAACAAACCATTTAAACCGGCACTTTACACCAACAATAGTATTAAAAAACACATCTTCAATAATAAATCCAAGATAGATAAATTTGACAACAGCGGAGTATATAAAGTTAACTGTGAGGATTGTGATATTTTTTACATAGGACAAAGCGGGAGAAGAATTAAAGACAGGGTAGATGAGCATAAAAAAGCAATTAAGAACATCACCTCTAACTCAGAAATGGCAGAGCATTGCAGAGATAACGGACACAAGTTTAATATAAAAGATGTCGAAGTACTCCATATTGAAAAGAAAGGGAAAAAACTCGATATTTTAGAAGCCCTGGAAATAAATAAAAGAAAAAATAACCCCAATTTAATAAATATTCAGATTCCTCCAGTAAATTCACCAATATTGAATATTATTAAGAACCAAACGAAACACAAACCTACACCGCTCGCTACCGCTCACCCCCACCAGTTAATTACCCCCGCCATACTCAACCCGCCCACACTTGCCAATGGAAGATGACAACACGCACAGTAGAATCAGTCACATTTCAGATGCTGAAGATGAACTAGTACAGTTCGAAAACGTTTCATCAAATATAAATGTGAAGTGGAAGAAACAAAGTTTTTTGTTACCAAAATTTTTATTTAAAAATTTTATTTACTTAATTATTATGGATTTCCACAGTGTTAATAAAAATAATTTCAACGAATTATTATCAGCCTGTACGGCATTCAAAGTGAAAAAGTTGTTAAATTTGAGACTGAAAGATAGGATGTTGTCCTTAAAAATATATTTCAATAAAGAGTGTTTAAAAAATAACGTATTTCCAAAGTATACAGTGTTAAAGTGTAAAAATAACTCATATACCGCAACTAAAGCAAAAAAAGCTGGTCAAAAATGTTGGATAAAAAGTGAAATACAAAACTTCTACAGAATTCAAAATAATTTAAAAGTGTATATACATTTTCTTCATACTATAATACCATCACAACTTCACCAAGTGGAATGGGATTTAATAGAAGATAAAATTTATGAAATAGTAAGCAAAAAAGCAAGTGAAAAGAAGAAAATACTAGACAAAAAACTAAACCAACTTATTCAAACAACCGAATCCAGAAACAAATCTAAAACACTCACAACAACAACAAAAAAATTCTACAAACGCGTAATTAATCTCACAGATGAAAATATAGATACAAAATTTATTAAATTACTCGAAAAAGGATTTAAATTCAATATAAACCCCTTAAGTAACAAGAATAATATAAATCACCTACTAATAGATTGTGAAATGTCTCTAGATGAATTCAACAAACATAATTTGTGCCAAAATCATACAAAAACATAACAGTACAAACAATAAGCATTACCAACCAGATAACAATGACCATAAAACAATAAAAGAATTTGTAAAGATAATGCAAGAGAAAGATATAATGTGCACAAAAGCCGACAAAGGGAATTCCATTGTAATAATAAGCAAGAAAGATTATATAGATAAAATGAACAGCATTATAAGTGACAATGAAACATTCCAAAAATTGAGTGAAAACCCAACTTTAAAATACCAAAATAAAATAACAGAAATAATAAAGAAATGCAGTAAAGTTATTGATAACAGAACAAAACAGTCATTAAGAATAATGAACCCAAAAACACCGCAACTCTATGGATTAATGAAAATCCACAAAGAGAACAAACCAGTTAGACCAGTCGTTTCATATGTGGATGCACCAGCCTATAAATTGGCAAAATTTATAAATAACTATTTTATTAACATTACCAGATTCAAACCTAAATTTTCAATAAAAAATACTATAGAATTTTGCAATAAATTGAATAACAGTGTGCCTCCCAAAAACTGTACTCTTGTGTCGTTTGACGTAAAGAGTCTTTTCACAAATGTACCAATAGACGAGTCACTGAACTATATTAAAAACATCATTACCTCAAATTGCATTGACATTGAAATAGGCCAAGAAGTGTACGAAATCATAAAAATATGTATAAATCAAAACTATTTTTGTTTTAACAACGAATACTACACTCAAACAAGTGGCCTACCCATGGGTAATCCTTTATCACCCTTACTAGCAGACATATTTATGGACCAATTTGAAAATAATATCCTGTCTTCACAAAACCCATTAATAAAATCAATAAATAATTATAACAGATACGTGGATGACATATTTTTTACTTTCACCGGATCCAACAGACAATTAGAAAATTTGCTAAAGTTATTCAACAAACAAAACGAGAAAATACAATTCACAAAAGAAATTGGGATTAAAAATGAATTAAACTTTTTAGATACAACAGTGATAATACAACAAAATAAATTCAATTTCAAAATCTATAGAAAAGATACATACACAGACACAATAATAAATTCCAATTCATACCACCCGAGAGCACATAAAATGGCTGCATTTAATTCTATGATCCACAGACTTGTATCAATTCCATTAGACGAAATCAACTATACAACAGAAGTAAATACAATAATAAACATAGCAAAAAATAATGGATACCACGAGAAAACAATCAGAAGAATGATAAAGAAAAAAGAAACACAACACCTTCTACAAACATATATTTACAAAAAAGAACACAAGAAAGAAGATTCAAAAATACAGGATAAACCATGGAGAAGAATATTATACGTAGGAAAATTAACAGAAGAAATCATCAACAAATGTAAAAACAAACCATTTAAACCGGCACTTTACACCAACAATAGTATTAAAAAACACATCTTCAATAATAAATCCAAGATAGATAAATTTGACAACAGCGGAGTATATAAAGTTAACTGTGAGGATTGTGATATTTTTTACATAGGACAAAGCGGGAGAAGAATTAAAGACAGGGTAGATGAGCATAAAAAAGCAATTAAGAACATCACCTCTAACTCAGAAATGGCAGAGCATTGCAGAGATAACGGACACAAGTTTAATATAAAAGATGTCGAAGTACTCCATATTGAAAAGAAAGGGAAAAAACTCGATATTTTAGAAGCCCTGGAAATAAATAAAAGAAAAAATAACCCCAATTTAATAAATATTCAGATTCCTCCAGTAAATTCACCAATATTGAATATTATTAAGAACCAAACGAAACACAAACCTACACCGCTCGCTACCGCTCACCCCCACCAGTTAATTACCCCCGCCATACTCAACCCGCCCACACTTGCCAATGGAAGATGACAACACGCACAGTAGAATCAGTCACATTTCAGATGCTGAAGATGAACTAGTACAGTTCGAAAACGTTTCATCAAATATAAATGTGAAGTGGAAGAAACAAAGTTTTTTGTTACCAAAATTTTTATTTAAAAATTTTATTTACTTAATTATTATGGATTTCCACAGTGTTAATAAAAATAATTTCAACGAAATATATTTATGTACAGGGTGATTGAGCATATCTAAATGAACTCATCTTGACGGAGATGCAAGATGGATTCTGCGAAAGGAAATGTTAATTTACTTCGCTGTAAACTCAATTATACTGTAGCGCTATCGTGGAACGAGATGATGTATATTTTACATTATTATTTATTCTGTATGAAGCTAAATCCTTTGTAGCCGATTCCAATCTGTCATACAATTAGGGCGCACTCTCGCATATCCACGGAAAACAATTTGCTGTAAGCCAATAATGCGCCTTTCGGGGGGGAAACTTAATCAATGCTCATACATATCAAGAAATATAATTGCAATATAATGCTCATTTCCATGTTAATACTGTGTTATAATGTGGAAAATTTACTGCCGTTATATAACTCATATATAACGTATATTCATAAAACAATATCTGAATTTACTAAGTCGAAAGTGCAACACTATCCATCCCTATCCATAATACAGAATTTCTCAACTCTTCGTTCGAAGTACAATCAGCAAGATTATGAATTAGTCTAAGGCCCAAATTATAGAATAATTCTCAAGACTGTTCTCCAAATGAGTCATCTCAAGACCATCTTGAGATCATGCTCGAAAATCCGTATTAAAAGTAAAATATGTACGCCGTCTCATTCGAGAAAGCGTACTCGAAAAAAATGTGAATGCAGCTCTATAAATAAATACTTTTTCTCACGAATGGCAATAATTTCAGCGTTGTTATGTTGGTAGCAATGAATTGGAATAGCTATTTATAGATATTTTGACAATTCGTTGTCTTGGGAATCTTCGAAAGTGTAGAGAAATTTATGCGTCATAATATTATGATACGTGATTAAATAGGTAGTGAAAATGTCGACCATTTTATTCGGAAGAAGAAAAAAAATACTTCTTCTTTTATCTGTCATAGAGCATATTACGGGAATGTGTGTACCTACAGTCAATAGTTCCAGGAAAAGCAGCCATTTCAAAATATGATACAACATGCATAGAATAACAACATGATTTTTACTGGATGTACCGGAAATTTGATGAAATCTTACAAAATTTAATTCACATAGTTTATGAATGATTGTATATAAATTACCTCCGGAAGGTTCAAAATAAGATTCTCGATCTATTTTAGTATCGCTAACAATGTAAATGTAAAAATAGTAATCAATGCGAAATTCGTCCGTGTCTATATGCGTCTCTTTTTCGTGTAAAGCGCTGTCTCCTTTTCTCTCGTTGAGACCGTTCTCAAGACAGCGGGATAGCTGTCTCGAAGCAATTTCTACTCTTCTATACATTTCGAGACCGGTCTTGAGATCAAGTTCAATGACTTTTGTTTCTTTAATACCATTTTGGTTGAGAACGTGTTCTCAAGACCAGTCTCAAGCTGGAGAACGAATCTATAATTCGGGCCTAAGTCCGGATATTGCGTCGTCTAACTCACTTTTGTATTTTCAATAAAAAACTAAAGAAGGAATATTTATCCCTAAACACCTGATCCCGATTTTCTCTTCTTATCTTTACCCTATCCTTTTTCTTGTTATGAAGTATTTTCATTTTTTTTTGTTTTATTGTTATCTTGGTATAATACACTTTTTCTTCGATTTTTTTGTACATACCTACACAATTTTGTCATACTTTGTAATCTGATTGTGTAGAAGAAATCGCCTGACAGCAATATCCCACCAGTGTACGATATAATTATTTATATTATATACAAAAAGATATAAATAAAATAAATATATAAACATATTTATTGAATGGTCAAGAATCAGATCCATAAATTATTATTCTCAACTTATTTGGTGAACGTTGCGCAAGCGCATAAAGTGATTACGCAGACAAGCTGATGACAGTTCGTAAGCCCTGCAGCTGCCTGGAGTTCCTGGTTCTTCTATAATATTCCAACTTTGTCTCTATTGAGATGTTGAAAAATTGTCAAAAATATCATTGACTCTGTTGACGCCAATATGTCATTATAATTATTGTCGCATTTTTTATATCAAATGACATATAATATTGTTGCAACTGCTGCCCACCCTACATCCAAAATCAGTCTCCTTTTAAACCGCGTCCTGTCGACACCACCCACATCTCTTCTGTTTTCCGCTCCTCAAAAATCACTTAACGCATCATAAATGTTATCACCGCGCGCGTGTGAGATTCAAGTGAATAGTGACAAGTTGTGATCATCCTTCAAGGGAGAGGACCAAGAATCAAGTGAGTTTTCCATTATATATCCTTCCTTTGCCTTGCGGTAGTTTCAACTTATCACACCTGCAAATTACAGTCCACTTTCCACTTCTACTTTTCATTTTTATTTTATATTACATATTCGCGTCTTCAGACTCCGAACAGGGAAAATTCCAATGTTTGCGTATAATATAATTATATAACTTTTAAAATATTCGATTATTAAAACAGTTTAAACACCTTCACTTGGCGAAACGGTAGTCCTGTTAAAAATATAGTTAGTATAACTATATTTATTCAAAATACTTGAATGATGAATGGTTTAAGCTGTAATGCTTGAGTCTTGGGTGAGGGTTTGAAAAGGGTCGTTGTACTCGTATGTACACATAATATCAACAAACTATCAAAAAAGTAGGTACGTCGCCTGTCTCCCGCATTGTCCTACTAAGTCATGGAAAGGATATGAGGAGATAGTTGAAGAATATTTAAATAGGATGGTAAATTTAGATAGGATGCGTGTGTCATTTGCATATATACGGATCAAAGAATTTATCCTGTATAATACCTTTATCATCCTTATAAAATAATACTTATGCTATTCTTTAGCCCACATAATACTTTTGTTATTTCATCAGACAGGCTCTATGCTGAGGAGATTGTCCACCCTTAACATCTGACTTATGAACTTTTATTTTCTATTCTTCATTTACTTTATTTAATGTAAAACTTTACTTCTTATTTTTTTTAAACTACTTGAATGCAATATTTAACATATGTGTACCTTATATATGATGTATCCCTTGTGTGAAACTAAAAAGAGTAGAATCAGTTAACGATTTAGGCGTCATATTTGATACGACATTAAAATTTCATATCCATATAGACAATATAAGAAAAAGTTCATACAAAATGTTAGGTTTTATTTTAAGAATTACAAAACTTTTTAATAGCTCTAAAATTACCATAACACTATACAAATATTTAATAAGAAGTAAACTAGAATATGCATCCACAATCTGGTGGGCAAGTCTGGTTCAATCGGCGAAATCAAAACCCTCGTGATTACCCATGTCATGGATGTAATTATTATATGGAGTTCTACAATATCTTTAGATGTCATAAAACACCATACGATAATTATATCCATGATATGGGTAATCACTGGGGTTTTGATTTCGCCGGTCGAACCAGACTTGCCCCCCTGGTCTCCAAATTACGACAAATACATAAAAACAATAGAATCTGTCCAAAGAAGATTAACACGAATTTTGGTTTTTAGAGAGGGGATAAGCCATCAATTTGAATGTTATAATGACAGGCTGGTATATCTTCATCTAATATCATTAAATAATAGACGAAAAATCGCAGATATGATGATACTATATAAAATATTAAATTATCAGTTAGATGTACCAAATATCCTTCCACAAATTCAAATAACAGTACCAATTAGAAATACTACAATTAGATATATTTTTCACTTAAAATTCTATAATACGAATATCGGTTATTTCTCTCCAATTCCTCGCTTAATCAGAATATACAACTCAGTTCATCAAATTAATTATATTGACATATTCTCAAACTCCAAATTAACTTTCAAAAAACACATAATATCCCAGTTCATAACCTCTTAATTTATGTATAACTTCTCTGTTCATATTCTCATGTTTAATTATTGTTGATTTTCATGTTTCATTTGTTTAATCTTTAAATCTACAACTGTAAACTTACTATGTAACATCCACCCGCAACATAATAATTATATACATGTAAAATAGACACTGCACCTTCCGTACACTGCATAGTGTAGTGTAGGTAAGAAATTTATATACTTACAAACAATTATTATTATGATATGTACTTCCCATATATAAGCTATTATGCGCAGAAATATTTGGGCATTCATGCCTGTGTCTGTGCTTAATTAAATTAAATAAAATAAAATAAAATGTGTAAATAATTTGTATACCCTATTGTATACAAGTATTAGCCCCAGAACTGGTTTAGCCAAGTGGGGCGTTACTTACTTAGCCTGAATATCTACAAATGTTTTTGTGTTAACAATAAATAAATAAATAAATCTCATACATTAAGTACCCACCTAGAAAGAATGAATACTGAAGAGATAAATACAATAGTTGAAATTCTAAATTTATCCAAAGAGAATACATACCTAATTATTACGATTTATAACAATTACTATTATAGTATATAGATTATGATCAGTATTTTTTTATTGTTGTATTATTTTACTACATACTTTGTAGAAAATAAAGTTATTATATACTTATTAGAGTACTGAATTAATTTTTGATACTTTGCGTGGCTCGGGTAGCTTGCAAGAGATTGTCATAAAGCAAAAAAATCGCCTTTGTGAACTAGCTGTACATAAAGTATATAAATAAATAAATATATAACATAATTTGTATTGTATAAATTGCTCTATTTGAATTGATAAATTTCATAATGTGGTTCTGGCAACAAAAACTTCGTATTCTTCACCGTAGCGTGAAGGTCTAAACATAATAATATAATAACATCGTTTTCGTGGACGCTTCACGCTTTAACCGTTTTGGCATGTGAATTTTGCCCTAAACCATTATATTTTAAGTCACTATGCGACATGTTTCGGCAGTGCTGTCCTGCCATCGACCGGTCGCATAGTGACTCAAAATATAGTGGTTTAGGGCAAAATTCACATGCCAAAACGGTTAATATGAACAACCACAAAATATCCGCCGAGTATTTAAAGCTTCACGCTTTTTTATAATCACTAAGGTCGCCCCAGAAAGGGATGGCATGAACATGTGAATGATATTTTGAAAGAAGGAAACATAAAAAGTTTGAACAATCGACGAGCATGTATGAGACGATGCATGGATATAAAGGAAGCCAGAAATGTGTGCAAAAATAGAGAAGTATGGCGCTCGGTTCTCTCTGCTTACCCCGTAAGGGACATGGCGTGATGGTATGTATGTATGTATGTACTAATATCATGATTATTTTATAGATTTATGTGATTTTTTTCTATTTATTCTAAACTAAGTCTAGTTTGTCGATCGACAATTCTTGATAAAACTCCATTGTATGTATGTAGATAATATATTAACAATGTAAAAAAATACTTGGTATTTGTGATTATACTGACGATGTGCCTTTCACGAAACGTGTCAATAATCAAATAAATTTCAATAGAACAATCTGAACAATTAAGTATTTTTTTTATATTTCTTATATATTTACCATAGAATAATAAAACTATAGAATACTCATTCCAATACAATACCTCGCTGAAAAAGTGAAGCCGTTTTATTGGCCGGCTCGTGTCAATATATGTATGACTCTGCTGGTAGACATTGTTCGTAGGTATAGTACTACTCGTTATGACTGCGTAAATAATTTTGCAAGCAGTTAAAAAATTCCCTATTTGGAGAACGTATCATGTAGACGGCCAAATGATTACTGAATGCTCGTAGCAAAATGTTGACCAAATTAGTCAACATTAAGCAGTCGCGTTTACTGCAGGCTAAAGAGTATTCTATACTATTATTTTTCTATGATATTTACATATTTATTCTTCATTTTAATTTCTTTTTACATTTGTAATAATATATCTACAGATTTTTCATTAATCTAATGTTTTGAAATTTTGTGTAAGAATATTTATTTTATTTTACATATATAGTTTCTCGGGCAACTAACAGATAGGTACAATGTCAAATAATTATTTAACACGCACCCAATAACAAGTTTCCACATTCTGGAGACTTATACGATATTAACCGTCTCACATATCCAGACTGAAAACACAATTAAAAACTGTGACTCCACCGGGAATCGAACCCGAGACCTTTGGATCAGCAGTCAGATACCTAACCAACTGAGCCACAAATATGCATCATTTAACTGAGTTCGGTGTTTTATGGAGAAAGAACCAGGAGAAAAAATATTTTCTCTCATAAGAATATTTTAATACAAGCGTGGTGTTTAAAAACTTGCCAGTGTGCAATATATTTATTTATATTATTTGCAAAATAAAAAAAAATAATATATTTATAATTTTTTTTAAAGTTGCATAATACGCAAACAATGAATTTTTTCCCAGTCAGGAGTCAATTATATTTTTTTGGCAAAATTTTTAACATTTCAATAGAGACGAAGTTGGAGTATTTTTTTCGACAAATATTAAACATCTCAATTGAGATAGAGTTGGAATACTATAGAAGAATCAGGATCTCAAGACACATACAGGGCTTACAACCTGTCATCGGCTGGTTTACGTATTCACTTTATGCGTCACGTTGCGCATAAAATGATCACGTAAACCAGCCAATGGCAGGTCGTAAGCCCTGTAGATGCCTTGAGTTCCTGGTTCTTATTTAGTATTCCAACTCTATCTCAATTGAAATCTTTAATATTTGTCGAAAATTATAGTAAATAATATTTTTATCATAGTTTGTTTATATTCTTGTATTTAAATTAATAAAATTCGTAATTTTTATAAGTCGTATAAAAAGCATCTGTCGTATCAGGATGTGAAAAATATGATCTGGAAAAATAAACACATGCGTATTGACAGTAAGGTCAGAATATTTAAGACATGCGTGCGACCGATCATGACGTATGCTGTGGAAAGATGAAGGTCCTAAGGTCAATCACTGGTAAAACTCTCCGAGATCGTGTTCGCAATGTTCAAATAAGGAAAACATGTGGAATAGAGGACATCGTTCGGTGGAGTAGATCCAGAAGAAGGCATTGGAGGTACCACGTAGCCAGGATGGACAGTGATAGACTTGCATACATAGGGGCGAATGAAATCCCTTCTGGCCGCCGCCTACCCGGAAGACCACCCAAGAGATGGAAGGATAGCTGGACTTCGTCATCCTAGGAGGCATAGTTTCTGAAGAACTGACCAACTAGGTCTACTAAACGAAGAATTTTTATCTTCAACTGTGTAAATGAAAATGCATTATCATTTAAAAATCTTTCATTTAAAAAAATACCTATCCATGGAAATTCATACCATCACGGCATATCCCACAATGTGGGGTAACCAGCGAAAGGTGTGCGGGTGTGTATTGCCTTATAAAAGGGAGAACAACACATCTATTTATACCCACACACCAGTCTCGTTTCATCATAAAAGGCACTACATTCAGAATGGGTGGTGGACCTCATTGCTGAACTATGTGAGATATTATATTGTTTCCTATTGTATTTTCGATTATCCGGCTCTTACGGGACACTCGAAAACAATGATTTAAAAGAATGGAATCACTATTCTAAGCCGGTAAAAATTAATAATACACAAATTAATAAAACTGTTACATCTTTTGCCGTCAACTTTTCAATTAACGATTGTTTATCTATAAAATTAAACCAATTAGACGCCATTAAATGTAATGACGATCTTCGTGTATGTAAACTACTCGAGAGCAGTTTCTCTTTACTTTCGGGAGTACCTACCTACGTCATCAGACTCATTAAAAAGTTTTTAAGACTAGCAACATCCGAGGCTTGAACTTCTCTTAATGACGAACATTACTGCCCCAAATCACCCGGAGAACTTTCTCACTAAACGATTAAAGATTGACAACAAGTGGAATGATACCAGCGCTAATCTTCAGAGAAATTTATTTAATTTTTCACCCCAATGGGATATGGTGGGGAGTTATAAATATTATTATTTTATTTATTTATCATAATTTACAAAATCATTTTTTTTACATATTATATTA
This sequence comes from Molanna angustata, assembly GCA_963576475.1. Classification (NCBI taxonomy): domain Eukaryota; kingdom Metazoa; phylum Arthropoda; class Insecta; order Trichoptera; family Molannidae; genus Molanna; species Molanna angustata. The sequence goes on from OY754972.1 coordinate 8,315,725, forward strand.
TATTATATTATATCCACCTCACTAGGCTTAGCCTGTACCGAGGTGGAATATTTCATAATCACATTAATACATATTTATACAATATTTTCGTATTTCATTCAGTTTTCGCGACAGTATGCATTCTATATAACATGATTTATATATAGATAAACAAGAATATATCAAGTAAGAAACGAGGATATAAGGAAAGATTGTAAGATGAAGAAAGATGTCATTACTAGAATGAAAGTGAACACATTGAGATGGTTTGGTCACATGGGGAGAATGAATGAGGAGCGCCTGACGAAGAAAATATAGGCACAGAGCGGAAAGGAATGGAATGAGAGGTCAGGGACGCCCAAGAAGGGATGGCACGACCATGTGAACGAAATTTTGAAAGACGGAAATGTTAGAAGTGTGAGCAATAGACGAACATGTATGAGACGATGCATGAATGTGGTTGAGGCAAGGGATACGTGCCAGGATAGAACGATGTGGCGTTCGGTTCTCTCTGCCTACCCCGCAAGGGATATGGCGTGATGGTATGTATGTATGTATGTAAGAATATATCAAACAATAAAACAAAACAATGATTAAATAAGTAAGAATATATCAATCAATAAGGCGAAAAAAAATATAAATAAAATAAAATTATATTTTGTCTAATCTGTTATGTGAATTGTTAATATGTTAATGTAACAATAAATTTCTTATGTAACTTTTTACTCCCCACTACCCAAGGGGATATAGTGTGGACTTATGATCTCGTAATTTTTGAATTAATTTCTTTTATTGCAGATTATCAACTAGTATCATGCTGAGATTGTATTCTGAATGATTCATCACAATGTATCTGTTTGTGTTCAGTGTGCTATGTACCTACGGTGTGTTTATCCTATCGAGTATACATTAGTTATCATTCGATTCTATTCAAATTTTGCAAATTTACATATATATCTAATATTCGCTCAGACCCCGATTTTGAAGGATATCGAAATAGTGCTTCACAATTTTTTAAATTGTCAAATATTTTAAAGTGACCTCAAGTTCAGGAAACATGAAATTTGATAATTTATTTATAAATCGGTAAAAAGGCACATCCATTTCATAAAAAGGCATTGAAGAATTATGAAATTAAATTCATTCCATGAAAATGCTGATATTTTCCATACAAAATTTGAATACTTTGTGAAGTGATATGGCAGTGAGGAATTTAGCGTTGGCCACGACCCACTCGTTTATTTTTCTTGAGGTAAACGATACGATCCACGCTCTATACACCATACTCAACTATTTTGACTTGTATTAAGGAGATTGAGATAGCGTTTAGATTATTGAAATCCATTGTTATAGGCACCTTCTGATAAACAATAAAATAAATTTACTTTGTGGTGTATTAGAATACGTGGTATTACCCCCTTCCCCGATAAAGGATATACCTAAATACGGTAGGGACGCGATTCGCGGCGCTTATCGCTTCCGCGCGCTGTACAGTTAGCTAGGTATATAATAGTGTAGGTACTTGTTCGGCCAAGAGCTCTGCTACGAATAAACCGAGTATAACGTTACATATGTATGTATAAACTCATAACTTCTCACTATAACCCCCTGGAGTAGAGAGGAGTAAAAATACTTTAATTGGATAATGTATGAATCAGTGTACCTATATGAAAAATAAAAAAAATAATAAGTCACATATCTATGTTTGTATATAGATTTTATTCAAGGGTCGTTCTTACTTAAGTATGGGTACCTATATCATAGTAAAAAATATACACTGTAGAATTTAAGTCGTGTGTCGTTTGTAAAAGTGTATCTTTTAAATACTCTACGGATTTATAATTTCGTTGTTATTTTTTGGAGAATGTGCCAAAATTGCTAGCTCGCATAACGCCGCGGGATGGTTTGATCCTTTCGGTTCGTTGGAGATTTTGTGTTTAGTAGTAATGAGGGTCCTTTCAAAAACCCTTGTTATACTGTCTGGTTGTCAATGTTAACCCTGCCCTGGGTTCTTTTTTCTTTCCTGTACCTACTGGCCTGAGGGTATTTTATTCACGACATCGTGAATCATCGTCTACGGGTATGAAAATTAGCCTGATGTTCGTTATAACCCTCACGGCTTTTCGATGGACATGGTATCCCGTTGATTTAAAGATATGAACATAATACTAACTTAAAAAACTATTTTATAAAATATGGTTAAAAGACTTATTTTTACCCGATACAATATTATATTTCCTTACACATAACACTTGTCTCCTCATCATATCCTTGCCCCCTCCTCTCCTCTGCCACTTCTTTCTTTTTTATTATTTTAACTGTGGTTTGATTTTTATAATTATTTTATTCATATATGTACCTACTTACCAATTTTATTAAATATTTCATTCACCAGAGAAATGTTGAAAAATAATTAACGTTTTTAGAAACACACTGTTACACACATTTTAGAAATTTGATTTAAAATTGGGATCTTTTGGTTTATATGCCCCCTTAAAAGAGTAGAATACAAATTTTTAATTATCTCAATAGAGACGAAGTTGGAATATTTATTGTAGGAGAACCGGGAAATCAAGGCACCTACAGGGCTTACGACCTGTCATCGGCTGGTTGACAGGTCGTAAGCCCTGTAGGTGCCTTGATTTCCCGGTTCTCCTACAATAAATATTCCAACTTCGTCTCTATTGAGATAATTAAAAATCTGTTAAAAAATATCTTTGACTCCCGACAGGGAAAAAAATCCAATGTTTGCGCATATGCAATAATAAAAATATTCGAGTAGAATACAATATATAAGACAAAAAAAACATAGATTTTTGAGTAAAATCTATTTCAACATTTTTTTAAGTAGGTACCTACCTTAGCTTTATAAATATTGTTTGGTCATGGAATAAGAAAAGAAAGAAAGAAATATAATACAACTAAAGCCGTTTTGTAGGTAATATAATGTCAGATATTTCAACCTTTTATTTTGTAAGGGAATCGGAAGAAAATCTGCTTGTATGATTCGCTCATATAAGTATATACATACTGTACATATCAGTTTAAGTATTTATGGGGACAATAATTTTAATTTATCCGTATGATGAAACACGACACTTGTATCAATTGTGAGATAAAATCTTTGTAAATGTATCCAGTCAAGTTGTATACCTACCGTTGTAAAGTTTGAAAGAAATTTCACTTTTTTTTTTTCAATATTAAGATTTTTCTTCGGATACTCGTCATCATCCTCAGCGTCACAAACCTGCCTCCAAGAATCTACTAGTTTTTAGACATTGTAAGATCTAAATCTATCAGACGATACTAGATATTTTGTTATTTATATTTATATATATTTTGTAAAATACATATCTTAATTAATATTTAATATATAATTATAGACAGTGGCGGCTGGTGACCTTAAATCTTAGAGGGGCTCAAAATTATAAATTTACCTAGAAGAGATATTAACTTTCAACAGGAATCAGAAAGCTGATATGTGGCACAATAATATTTTCGTACGTTAAAATTATCAGTGTTTTTATAATTCTTTTGCATGACGGAAATTAAAACGTGAACCTGATAATTTATTTGGTTGGATTTTTAATATAAAGTTTATAACAAAATGCATCGATAAATTAAAAAATAATTTATGACATCTAATAAATTTTGATCATACAAAATTGAAAAATAACTTCTACAATATGAAAAATAACAGGCGCAAGACTGCTTCCTGATTATACATTTTTTTGCCTAATATCAATTTCGTTTGTTTTTTTTTGCAATATTATGTATATCAAATAATCAAATAATAATACTAATATATTTGGGGTGATTTATAGTTTAAACTATGTAATATTATGATATTATCAATTATGTGAGCATCAAGAAATTGCAACTCCTAACCTAGCATTCGACCATCGCAATTAGCAACAAAATATGAATGAATGAAAATATAGTGTAATCATTCGCGGGAACTGCCTCGTTTCGCTCGAAATCAGCATACATTCAGCGTGTACTGCGAGCTGCGGCGGCAGCGGACGGTCGCGTGAATTGTATGGGTTCTCCGGGCACAAGTCGACTGTGCCCGAGGAATGAAATATTTCGTAGAATCTTGCTTTACAAAGGTTTAAATACTTGTCTTTTTGAATCAACGAATATATTTCAAAACCAACGAATATATATTTCAAAGACTCAGAATTCGGCTCCTAAAAAAAAGAAAAATCCCGAATAAACGGAATAGTCGCCTTAAGTACCATTGTGGGTCGATATATCCGGTCCGCCTGTGCCGGCAAAATATTGTACTAAAACTGGAGTTTCCGGTCTTGTGTCAGATCCTTAACCCTTGCATTGTGCCAAGAACGTGAAGGTTTCCAAAAATAACAAATATGTATATATCATATCGCTAGGGGATGTTCAATTTTCACCCCTTATCCAGATAAGCTTCTGTGTTCATTGTGTTCTGAAAAACTGACGCACATGGGACCTCATTTCGTTTAATAGAAATCAATTGAATCAAAAATCATACGGGATTATTGTCAATGTTTCTTTTTATATTGAAATAAAGTATGTAGATTTTCTTGCTCGCTCGGATGGGAAACGTGAGAAATATTTTTTTAATCAAAGAATATCTGATGCCTGCGCATATTGCTATGTCAAATAAAAATAAATATTTATCCATTTAAAACTTTGCTAGTGATAAATTTCCAGTAAAATATTTTATACTTGATGTAGCTTTGTCCATTCGGATCAGTTTAATAAAAGAGCGATTGGCTTTAAAAATATTGAATGAATGAATGAATGGATGAATGGATGAACGAATGAATGAATGAAGAATTAATAATTTATTTCCAAAGGTACAAAATTACAATTTCAATTTACTATTACAATTATACACACATTTCCAATCATACATTTTTTACATATATTTATACATAAACCATCACGGCAGATCCCATAATGTGGGGTAACCAGCCACAGATGTGCGGGTGTGCATTCACTTATAAAAGGAAGCACGACATGCACACAAATGGGGGGGAGGTGAACTATGTAATATGATATTTTTTACTATGTAATATTGTATTTTTGATTACCCAGCTCTTACGGGACCCCAGAAAATGATAACACTAAAAATTTCATCAAAATCGATTCAGTCGTTTAGGAGTTACAGAAATACAGAAGGAGTTACAGGATTTACAGGATTTAGGAGTTACAGGATGTACAGAAATACCGGTTCTTAAATATAACAAGTTTTTGTTAGTTTCTGGCCTGTCCATGATATTAGGTAAAGCATTAAAAACATAAATTGAAATAGATTTGAAATATATATACAGCAAAACGAAGTCATAAATCCTTCCTTAGATATTTTGGAAAATTGTCACTTAAATATTTATTAAATCCGCATTTACTAAAACAAACCCAAAAATGTCATATAAATATGAATGAGAAGATGGCAAATAGTAGGTACATGATCTTCTGGGGCAAGATACAATATAAATTTAAGTACTAGGGCAAGATACAGTATAAATTTAAGTACTTGGGCAAGACAGTATACATTTAAGTACTTTTTCATAGTACATTTATATGTACTGTTTCAGAGTACATTTAAGGACTTTTCAGTGTAAATTTAAGTAAGTCAATTTCAGAGAAATGAACTACCAAAGAGACCTCATACTAAAATTATCCAGGTACAAAAAATACATAAGATAAATTCGGGGCTATCAGCGGACAGGTGTTTTGGTGTGCATTACCTTATAAAAGAAAGGATGACATGCGTCTGCGCCCACACATCAGTCTCGTTTCACCTAAAAAGACCCTACATTCAGAATGGGTGGTAAACCTCATTGCTGTACTATGTGAGATGTTATTTAGCCTATTTTTTTTCTTAACCCATATTATTTATTTTCTTATGTCAGTCGTTCATCTTTGTTTCTTTAAATATTATGCTCGAACCACTTCAAGGCATTTATATTCTCTCTAGTAATGTAATATAACCCTTTATGTCTTGCATCTCTAAGTCCTCATTTGTCATACCATACTTCGTCTCTCTAGTCATTTTTCTTTGTAATCCTATTTATACATCACACGATATATTTCATTGGGTCTTCCGGCATATCTATTTTTTATTTACGTTAGTTGCATTATGAGTTAAGGTCGCGCAGGCACTGACTTTCGCCATTTACTCAACCAATATTGACATTATCGTATTAGAATTAAAGACAGAGATGAATTAAAGTTTTGTCTACACTGTCTAGCTTGACAGTTCCAGAATCATGATATTTTGAAATTTTCCCGATAAAACTGAACTCCGAAAGTACCCCATAAATATAGCGAGATTTTATTTGTCAAATACTAACTTTAGTTTTGTAGGCCTGCTTTCTATAATTTATGAAATTTTAGGCTCTGTGCATTGAGCGGATCAAAAGTTATAATGGGGGGACGGACACACAGACCACACAGACACACTTAATGTTTTACTCCGAATTCTGAGTAAATCCATATATATGTATAGAACATAAATATATGCTGCGAAGTCTCTTAGTTGTTTTTTTTACTTAAAAGTTGGAAAAACCCTAAATAATATTGACCTTGCATACAAATTTCGCGTATCTTGACTCGATACTTTGTCGATGTGTTAAGAGATATAAATTATCTTGAACAGATCGACAGTTGGATTACTTATTTATCGTGTCCGGATATACACATTAGGCCTTTCCGCTCCGATACGTTGCAGCAGCAATTGCCACAACCAAGTCTTCTTCGTTACATCCCTGTATCATGTTTCGGCATACAAGAAGATGATTCTTATCATCTTGGACCTGCCCGCAATCGCAAGATACGTCTTCTTCTCGTCCTATACTCCGCCTGTACAAGTTCTTTTTGCACCTTGTGACATCTACACAGAGTTTATTCAGTGTCTTCCTTGTGCGGTAGGGTAGATGGTGTCCCGGACCCAAAGTCTCCTACACTTGTTTCGACCTCCACTGTACTAATCAATCCAGTGTTTTATTTTATTTATTTTATATTGCTTCTCGGGCAACTAAAAGGTACTATGTTAAATATTAATTTAACACGCACCCAATAACAAGTGTCCGCATTCTGGAGACTTACAATACTAATCATCTCACAGATCTAGACTGAAAACACAATTAAAAACTGTGTCTCCATCGGGAATCGAACCCGGGACCTTTGGATCAGCAGTGAGATACCTTACCAACTGAGCCACGAGGGCCGATAAACACTGTCTTGCCGTTTCTGGCGACATTCAATGGGAAGATGTCGTGGTCAGGAAACTTTTTCGCCATCGGAGGCACGTGACCTAAATGAGGATGTCTTGGGTCCATTGCTCCTTTCTTTGAGAGTCTGAAACTCTTTTATAGTTGTTTAAAAAAATACTCTTAAACTATTGTACAGACTTCAGTTTAAAGATTCCCGTGGCTTGGATTTGTTAGAAATAATTTATTTAAGACAATAAAAGATTGCTTTTGTACACTTGAGTTTATATAAATGATACAAACAATTGTTTTGACAGGTGGGAAGATGAAATTTTTCGACTCTCGAATAATCCTTAACTTCCGTTCTGCTCGTCTTTGTCTGTAATAAAATCAATATATACGATTGTTTAAAATGTCAATAGTTTCATCTATCAAATTGTATCGAATGAAATTCAAATAAACATTTTGTCAAATGACAAAAAAGAGATAGGTATATCAATCATATGTGTGTTTTTTTGTTTTGTGTCAGTTTGATTGACATCTGATTGTGATGCTTAAAAGCATTATGATTGATTGATTGATGAGCTTCCAGTGGCGCTATGTAGAGATTGAAAGCTTTTTGACATCATTATTGGAATTCATCTTCCAAGTACACGGTCTACCTTTTATACACACTTTAAATATTTTTATACACACTTTATTTCACTGGTCTATTTCGAAATTATTATTTTTATATTGATATTTTAAATTTTTATTTATTTTTTAAAATTATAAATTTTATACATAGTATAGTAATGTCATATGTGTAAATAGTTGGTTGGAAGAAACGAATCAAATTGAGAAAATCTTATTTGAAAATGAAAAATATGAACACATATAATTCTACAATCAATTTACTACACTCCCGACGACCGTTTCGGCTTACAAGGTCATAATCAAGTGATGTTGAATACACAGTTCACATTTCTTTTATACAAAGTTAAACAAAGGTTATAACAGGTAAATAGATAAATGTATGTATGCAATGCTATTAATGATAGGAAAAATCCGGACACATAATGAGGTACTGGAAAAAAGGGACGGACGACGGGGTATTTGTGTGAAAGAGAGAAAAGGAAAGAGAGGAAGGAGAGAAGAATCTTATTTATTACAATTACATACTTTACATACCACTAATGATTTATTTTATACAAATGGTTTTGAAACGACTGCTTTTTCCTCGTGAAAGACAACAACTTTACTGTTAACACAAACTCAATTTTGAAGATATTATTATGTAATATGTTTGATTTGGAACCTACGTATGTAGGTAATTACCATAATATGTTTCATTTCCATAAAATAACATTTGATAAAACTATGCGTATAAAACTTTGATTACGGAAAACTTTTATTAGATAATTTGTAAAGAAAAGTTAAGTCACAAAATTGAATACTTATTAATTTGTACTCTGCATTTGTTGTATGTATATTTTATTTATACGTAAAAAATGCGCATATTTTCTCACATCTAGTAAAATTAAAATAATATTAACAATTTGTAAAAAATAATTTACATCATCATCATCAGCAATGGCGCTACAGACCGGTGTGGGCCTTGACCTCCTCGAGAAACTGCCTCCATCCCGCCCTGTCGACAAGAAGTCTCCTCCAATTTGTCTGTCCGACCACGTATGGTCGATGTCCTCCAGCCATCTTATCCTAGATCTCCCTCTGCTTCTTCTTCCTTCAGGGCAGGTGTCCAATATTTTCTTTGGGACCCGGCTATCCTCCATTCTACAAACGTGTTCGAGAAGTAGACGTATTTTGATGTATTGGACAACGTTTCGCCATACATTATTTCTAGCTCATGGTTAAACCGGATCCTCCAAGATCCTCCTTCCACCAAACATAAAAGAAACCATAAATCTTATCACCATTCGTAGGCTTGGTATTGAATACATAGTTGAAAACTATTAATGTTCTCCCAGTGCTTACTTATGGAATTGAAACATCGGTCTTAACAAAACGAATAATGCACAAGCTGTTAGTGACACAGAGAGCTATGGAGAGAAAGTTGCTGGGTTTTTCAATAAGGGACAGAATTCAGAATGTCATAATAATAGAAAGAACCAAAGTAGCCGATGTAGCGGAAAGGGTCGCTGGTGGAGCTGGGCTGAGCATATTGCCAGATGCCAGGATTCACGATGGACCAAAAAGATCGTAGAATGGCGACCGAGAAGAAGGGAGATGGATGCAGTGTGCCCAAGACAGTGAGTTGTGAAGAATCAAGGGGAAGGCCTTTGTCCAAGAATGGAAAAGAACATGCTGAAGAAGAATGTTCACCATAGTTATACATGATGTTTTTAAAAATTAATTGTCATACTCATACCATACTAATTTCTTTAAAAAATATATTTTTTTGTTTAAACTAGATTGGTGTTAATTTCTATAAATGTTTTTACGTCTAAATAAAGTTTACTATTATTATTATTATTATGTATTTTTGTTTTGTTTATTGAATGTATGACGATGTATATGTACTTGGTTCAAGGACATTCTTTTAAAAAAATACAATGCAACGCATATTTATTTTGTAGGCACACAAAACATTCGATAAGCCTTTTAATAATTACTTATGACACTAAATGATCCGTATATGTATGAAATTTATATATTTTTGATTCAACCGTGACATTTTTTGCATTGTTTTGCAAATCGTGAAGTTTGAGGACTAATCTAATATAAAGTCTGTGTGAGGTGTCAAATGCAAATAAATAGATTTTTCATATAGATTTCACATTGACATTTCCAATATAGAGTAACGTTATAATTGATTGTCAATGTTTTATTTTTTTTAATTGTGATTCTTACTTACAATAAACACTAGAATCTTGGTGGTGAGACCAAGTTTCATCACGATGACGGTAGGTACCTATAGGTATAAGATGTGCAGCTTTTTAGCAAGAGATTCACAATATTTTACTGTGACAATTATCTTACAAACGCACAACGAAATTCGGCGCTCGTTCGCATGCAACGTCAAATTAACGAGAATCCTCTAGGCTTTTGTAAAAGGGAGATGCACAGAATCCTATTTAATAATAATATCTAACTTTTTTAGTATTGCCATTATTTTTCTTTATAGTTTCTATTGTTTATTTATTTAGTCACTATACTCTAAATTGTTTGTCATTTGCTGTTTGTTCTTTTTATTAATTGTTTTTAAATTATGTTCTGAGTATTTTATTTATTTTTTCTTCTTTGTCTGTTTTTATTATTATACTTATTTTTTTAAACTGTTTGATTTATTCTATTTTCCTTTTTTATTTTTTTAAACCTCCTTTTTTCGTGATAAATAAATGAACGAATAAATAAATATCAGTTTTTGGAGTATAACGTCGTTATATCAATATCAGAATAATTTTCATACATAATTCATTAAAAATTCATACAGTCCGAATTTATTATTCAATTACCCGATGGTTCAATAGATTCATGGTTCAATTTATTGACGATTTTAAAGAAGTTTCTGAAGTCACACTTCCTATCTACAATCTTTAATATTTTTATCCTTCACCCCTTCGTTTCCCATCTTTTTTTTCAATTTTATAGGTACTGTTAAATATTTTGAAACTATTTATGTAACAAGGTGTTATGAAAAAAATCCATTTTTTTTTGCATAATGAAAGTTTTTTTCAAATGATAATGAATATTTCCTTGTACCAAGTATATATTCATCCTCATATAATCCCCAAACTAAGCATAAATGCTTGTGCTGTAGGTGAATGAAATCAGTCATTGCAGGAATCGAACATGCAACCAGTGGATTACTTACACAGCGCGCTATCTTTTATAATTATCATTATTTTAATATCTAAAATGTTATAAAATTAGTCGTAGATTGGAGATGCATGTCATTTATTTAGTCGATACGACCACCTATTTATTTAGTCGATGTGACCACCTATTTATTTAGTCGATGCAACCAAGTATTTATTTAGTCGATGTGACCACCTATTTATTTAGTCGATGCAACCAAGTATTTATTTAGTCGATGTGACCACCTATTTATTTAGTCGATGCGACCACCTATTTATTTGGTCGGTGCGACCAAGTATTTATTTAGTCGATGTGACCACTTATTTATTTAGTCGATGCGACCACCTATTTATTTAGTCGATGCGACCTAGTAATTATTTAGTCGATGTGATCACCTATTTATTTAGTCGATGCGACCACCTATTTATTTAGTCGATGCGAGCACCTATTTATTTAGTCAATGTGACCACCTATTTATTTAGCCGATGCGACCACCTATTTATTTAGTCGATGTGACCACATGTTTAATAATAATAATAATAATAATAAGGACAATTTATAAAGCGCCGTTTAGTGACAACCGTGGTCACCTCAAGGGCGCTTTCAGTTTGCAAAAAATAATTTAAAATTAGTCCTATAGCTAACACATTGAAAATGGTGAAACAAAACTTAAAAAAATACAATCAGTTAAAATTAAGTTAAAATTAGTCCTATAGCTAACACATTGAAAATGGTGAAATATAAAACTTAAAAAAATACCTAGAAATCACAAATTAATCTTGTTACATAATCCAGATGAAATTAATTATAAAAAATAGTCGATTCAAAGTAAACTGGCATAATATTTAGTACACATAATATTATTGAACGGATGAAGGACAATCTGGATACGACTTGCGGAAAAGATGAGTTTTTAATTTCTTCTTGAATTCATTGATATTTTCGGCACATCTTATATCCATTGGAAGATTGTTCCATGACTTTGGTCCAGAAACGCCAAAAGATCGATATAGGTATTTTGGCTTATTTGTGAGATTGGTTTCTACTAGTTTTTTATTGGATTGGGTCATTGATCTTAGCGTACTTTGTTTATTGTTAGGTGAAAATGGAACACAAAGTTCCGATATATATTCCGGGGCCATGCTATTGAGTGCTTTAAAGACAAGGAGACATGTTTTAAATTCTATACGTTCTGGGCTCTTCAGCCAATGAAGTTTGTGAAGTGTTGGTGAGATATGCGAGAAACGATCAATCTGGTAAATATAACGGGCTGCTGCATTGAGGATGAGTTGTATTCTATGGATTTGGTATTGCGGTAAGTGTGCTAATATGGCGTTACAATAATCTACACGGGAAACTATTAAAGAATTTATAAGGACCTTAGCAGCATTTGTCGAGAGACACCTTCGAATAGGTCTAAGTTGTCTGAGAAAGTAACAACTTTGTCTGACTATGGAAGAAATGTGTTTATCCATAGAGAGTGCACTGTCGATATGTATACCAAGAAATTTTACGCAGTTAGAAGGAGTAATTTCGACATTTTGAAATTTAGTCGATGTGTTGTGTTATTTTTGAATTTTTGACTTTATTTTCAGGTCATCGAAGGTTCTGAAATAACTGGACTGGACTGTTCAACACTGCATACAACCCATTGCTTGGGCAGCGGTGAGATCATGATCTCGACTCTGGGTGATGCCAAAGGAAACGCCAAGGGAGACTTTGTCCTCATTGATGGGAGTACCTTCAAAGTGAAAGGTTTGAAGTTATTTCAATAATATTTTTTTAGACTTACAAAATCATGGTTTGATTGCTGGATTAAGTACCTTAATTGCTAATGCTCATCTAATTGAAAGATATTTAACTTCCATTATGCTCTCCACAATTAGTTGATGGTCAAGATCTATGAAAATCTATTTCCTATAGTTCTAATTCTTCTTCTTCTTTTGGGTCAGTTTTTATACAAACTATTTCCTATGGACTAACTCTTCTTATATTATGTAGACCATTGAGTCAGTTTATATACAAAATATTTCCTTTAGTAAATTCTTCTTCTTCTTTTATGTAGACCTTTGTGTCAGTTTTAAGTTTTATAATCTAATTGCGGAGAAATATTATGAACTATATGAACACTTGATGAAAAAATATAAAAAATAATGGGATGTGACCAACACCGGACCCTTTTCAATATTTTTGTAAAAGCCTTTTGTAAATGCCAAGTCACCTTGGGGAAAACGTTCGGTCGTTAGTATAAAAAATATTGTGGAAAAATACAAAGTTATTTATTTATTCATTTTGTAAAATCAAATTTTAAACAATTTCCCATCATCCGATATTTCTAAATTGTCAATACACATTTGCTTTCGATGACATATAAAATGGGGTTTATGACCAATACTAAACTTTGATAATCAGTAATATTTAAAGCCATTTCCAGTCCATGCGTGTAGAAATTGTATATTCTTTATTCACAATTGATAGCAATATATAGAAAAGAATGGGTTATGGCCAACACTTGAACATTTTACATCGCTTAAATTCAAGCAATATTCAAACCACATTTCATAGTCTGATTTTGCAGAAATTTTGTTTACACTATAGACAAAGGAATGGACTGACTAACTATAAATTATTTACTATGATAATAATCAATACAACTTAAAATCACTTCAATTTACTAAAATTTTGTGTGACAATATTATAAAAACGATAGCTTGTTCCTCACAATTTTACTTTCTTGGCCAACGGCGGGATATTAAAGCTAGTAAATAATAATTAAACCATTGTTACTCTTATTAAACGAAACCAAATATTTTATTTCCATTAAAACGATATGTGGTTCAACAAACTCGAAATAGATTTGAGACAATCAACTGAATTTAATTATTTCCAAAAAAATAGACTTATATAATATCGACTGATTTTATTCACGTCATTTTGTATTATTAATAATCCTGTTATTTTTATTTTTTTTAAATATCTATTTTACAGACGTTCGCTTGTACTCTGGTAAAGGGCAATATGTTTTTTTTTTTTTGTGTCTTGTTTTCTGGATTTTATGATTATGCTTTTTTATGTGTTGTATTATTTAAATAATATGAAAAAATATATTCATAAACAAAAAATAGTATAATAATATGGAGGCCCATAAACATAACTTAAGGTTCATCATTTCCACTACAATTATATGGGAGAAAATAAATGAGAGAAATCACGTTTTATTATTCTGATTATTTTTATTTTCTGTTTATGTTTAATCATTCAAAAACATGTAACCTTAGGCCAAATTGAAAAAGTACTGCCTCAGAACAGACTTGTCTAGTGAGGCAGTAAATTTCCGAATAGGTACAATTGTACATAGTATGTTTATAATAAGTCTTTTTAAAATATAGTTATTTTTTGTTATTGTTATATATAATATATTATGTGTGTAAATAATGGAAACAAATAATTTCATTTCATTGTATATACCCTGGGTAGGTATACGGATGTACGCAAAAATGCACACTTAATTACCTTCTTATGTATGAAACACGAAAAAATATTACATATCACCTGATATGTGATATACAACATTTTATCGTGCAAAAAAGGTAAAATTTAGAGGTATTTTCTAAATAACAAGAATAGTAATTAAAATATATATAATAATAAAAAAACTCAGCCGGTAGATTTTCATATTCTTATTCGATTGAAGTAAAAATCTACTTAATAGGCCTTATAGTTTTTAAGCTACTTACAATAAAAAATAAAAAAAGGGTTTTACCAAAACTAATTTTACAAGAAAAGTATTAAACAAATTCAAAATTAAAAAACTCATGCAATAGAATAAAGATATACTTACAAACTGTTCCTTATTTCAAAGACGTATTTTTTTAAGGTATTAGGGAAATTATTTTCAAAATATACTATAAAGCCTATTATAAAATCAAAATATACTATAAAGCCTCTTAATAAACAATTGGTTGAAATATTCCCGTTAGTAAATAATTTTCCAATTCCACTATTGTACATAGATCAAACAAACAACTTCACCTTTGGGTATAAATATTCAAGACATGCATTCAAATCCTCTACCTTAATCCCTTATTGATCACGTTGTGAATGTCCTCACCAGCTCTACTCTACGAGAGTGGCTCTTTGCTGCTTTAGTTAGCAGAGGAAGAGGTCCGACGAAAGTTCAGAAATAGTTAGGTATTCGAGTGCAAAGTTGGAGAATCAAACGTCGATGTGTAAATCCCTAGCTGAAATATTGAGTTAGCCCTTTCTCCTAGAGATGGGGAGTAAAGTTTTGCTTTGGTAATCTCACCAGATCCCCGTGGCGGAATACAGAAAATGAATTTCGCGCACACAAACTAGTAACATGGACGAAGCGATGTTCGTGTTCGATGTTATGTATACGTCAAAAAATGTCATATGGTAATAGGTACTATGTGGATATTCCACGATAGTGAGCAGGTCGCGTGAAAAGGCAGGAAGTTGACTGATGGGCATCACAATTTCTAAAATGGAAACCTTGAGAAGACAAAAGAGGGTGAGGTGGACCCCAGGAAAGATGGGCTGACGACATTGTTACAGTCGCTGGACAGTAATACAACCCCCCTAGACAACGTGTCATTTAGCTCAAGAAAAAAAACAAGAAAAGATAACTCAATGTATGGAAGTGACAGTTGTCACGTGACTGGCAACTGTCACATGTATGGTAAATTGAGTTATCTTTTCTTGATTCTTTTCTTGAGCTAAATGACACGTTGTCTAGGCGGGCTGGTCAACTTACGTAGATGGAAAATGTTAGGTTAGGTTGTATTTTGGATATTACAATTTATTTCAATGTGAAAATATATTTGCTGTATACCTACATACTTGCAAATTTACTCATTATTTTTGTGTAACCTCAAATACTGTTAGCTTAGTGTAAGCATTTTTGAACAATAAATTATTTATTAAATTTATTTACGTATTTTTCTTAAAACAGTAGCAGTTCATTTTCAATACTTGTAATTAAATTGATTAATTATTTGTGAAGAAATACAACATTTGTGGAAGAGGCGTATCGCGAATCTTATTATTTGTTACAAACTGCTCATACGAATCTATTCCAATAATGTGAGTTTTCTCTCCGAAAATAGAAATGAATTAAAGCACGAATAAAAATATCCTTTCATGTCTATTTGTGTACCAATCTTGAAGAGACATGGAAAGATTGTTGGTTAAAAATATAAAAAGCGTATCATTGTTGTATATCGTAGAAAAAATGTAGTATTTAAACTCACCATATATACATAATGTAATTGAAGTAGGTACATGCTTTGACATTGTATGCAAGTGAAACTAATTTATTTATTTACTGTTATAAACAGTCACAATTATAAAATACATTAAATAAGTCGATTGATTACCCATATATATATACCAGAAAATGTCACTCAAATTTTATTAAACTAATTACCATACATTGATGATGGTGAATCTGAATCAAAAGGATCTTGGAAAGGATTAAAAGGGAAGATTAACATTACAACTACACGCCACCATGATGACTGCTGCCAACGTACCTATTTTTTCAATTTGAATTTGCGTCATTACTACAAAACGAATCATTTTGAAAAAAATAACCTAGTTAGTTTGGATATTAATAAATAAAAATATACCTTAATTTTTCAATTATGTTCTGTATATATTCTTGTAGGAAAATAATAAGCATACCCCAATTTTTGACATTTATCTTAAATTTCTAAAAAACTATAAGGTATAGAGCATTATATTTTTTTATAAATTAAAGAAGATCAAAATATTTTTTCTTCGTAAGTTGCTATAACTTTGTGGCACATTTTAAATATTTTCGCAAATTGAAATTTGGTACAAAAATATTTTTTGTTTTAACCACTGTGGTTAAAACAAAAAATATTTTTGTACCAAATTTCAATTTGCGAAAAAGATCAAAATATCTGGAAAAATACGATGTAACGTTTCATTAATGCATTAGGTCAAGTTAATAAACCAAAAAAACTTATATTTCGCAATGGCGCTGAATGGAAAATAAATGTTTTTTTAGGTTTATTTTCTTAACCTGAAGCATTAATGCAACGTCACATCGTATTTTTCTAGATATTTTTGTCTTCTTTAATTTAAAAAAAATATGTTGAACTACGCCTTATATTTTATTAAAAATATAAGATAAACGTAGAAAATCGGGGTATGCCATTATTTTTCTAAGAATTTATACAGAACATTATCAAAAAGTAAAGATACAGTTTTCTTTATAAATACCCAAACTATCTAAATTATTTTTATCAAAACGATTTGATAAGAAATAATGATGGTATATCAAATTGAAAAATAGGTACGTTGGCAGCAGTCCCCCCCCCCCCCCCCCCCCCTTAATGATTTATCATAATACATAATAGCATATTCAGTTGTACATACATACAAACGCATACACACACAAACACTCACACGAGCATACATTAGGAAGAAAAGTTTATTACACATACATACATACACATACAAGATAATATAGCCACCTTCATGGATTACGGTCCCTATTGAGATGCTAAGGGGGTAGACAGTCCCGCTTCTTTGTCAGGACGGGCATGTTCAAAGCAGTGTGAAAAAAATACACAGTTTATCCGCACTATAGAAATCAAATAAACCAAATCTAATTTCTCCCTTATTACATACATGGTAGTGAGGAGTAAAAATAATTTAGATGGGTCGATGGCAGAGCGGTTAGCGCGCTGGGCTAGTAATCCAGTAGTCGCGAGTTCGAATCCTGCCTCGACCGATTTCGTTCACCTAAGCACAAGCATTTATTTGCTTATTTTAGGGAACGTAGGAAGATGTATATGTACTTGTTTAACAAGGACATATTCATTTTTATTAAAAAAAAAAAAAAAAAAATATTTCGTCAAGTTTTTTCACGGTCCTGTTTTCATTCAAAGGCGAGACAAAAAACATTCTGAGAAAAACCCAAAATTGGCAGAGAAAGATTTTAACGGAGCGAAGTATTTTTATATTTAAAAGGCCTCCTTTATGTATGTTCAAAGAATTTGTTATTTTGCCGTTTGTAACGAAAGAAGAAGTTAGTTTCTTTGGCGTAAACTTTTTATTTGCTCCGACACGTTCATGCGTCGTTCGCTACCTTCTTTTTTTTTCTTCCCTTACCAAAATTTCGGAAAGAGAAATCTACGGTACATTGAATTATTTCAGACTAAAAGCCATTGTTCGCAAAGGAATCCTTTGATCCAATTTTTCCATTTTCAATTCTGTCGCCGCCTCTATACTTGCCAAACAGCCTCATTGCTACATGAGGACACTTTTTTATTCTTGTGTGAAAAGAATAATGAACTTTATCTTCCGGAAAATACAAAAAAAGATTCTTTTAACCTAATATGGTGACAGCATTCAGTGTATCTGGCAAAAATGATATTTTGTGAATAATATATGTCCCATAAAAATATATTTAAATATTCACATCTTCAAAGGAATTGACTATGCACCCTCTTAAAAGCTCTGCCGATTTTAAGAGATTGAATTTTCAAAAGAATTAATAGTAGGCTAGATAGCAAATTTTGAAATACATAACAGTTTATTTTAACATCTTTAGGAGTTCTATATTGTGTTTTTTTTTTTTAATTAATATTTGTTTAATAATTTTTATATCATGTTAAATTAATATTTCGAAATCTACCGACTTAATTATACTAATAATATTTTAATTACAATTCTTGCTATTCAAAAAATACTTCCAAATTTTACCCTTTCTTCGCGAAAAAATCTTATATAAATCTTATTATTAACCTCCTTTTCTTCATTGCTATGATCAGTGTTATTTTTATTATTCTTTTTTTTTAAACTCTCTATACATTTTTTTTGTATTTTTTTTATATTTCTTACTCTTTTATGTTATTTTTTATCAATTTATTTCTTACTAAATTAGTATTATTGTACCAATTTAACTTAGAGACTTCACGTTGCTCGGGTTTGTTAGAAGAAATTGCCTTATGGCAATAAACCTGCCTTTGTACACATGTACATAAATTATATAAATAAATATATCACAGATTTGGTGATTTGCAATATTTTTTCGTATTTCATACATTAGAAGGTAATAAATTAAGAGTGCATGTTTGTGTTCATCCGTATGCCCAAGGTATACAACGGCCTTAGGGAACAGTTTTAACAAACGTCATAAATGTGTTAAGATTTTTTGACGACTCTGTTCTGCCTTCCTATGGAGATCTATGAAGATCTGTTCTTCCTTATGAAGATCTGTTCTTCTTTATCACCATCACCAGCAAGTTTTTTTAACACAAAGAAATATAAATAACTAGCGAACCCGACAGACGTTGTTCTGCCCAAATGTGGCATTGCATTATAAAATTAAGTGAGGCGAGACAGATGTGTTTACCCACACATCAGTTTCGCCTCACTAAAAAAAGACAGCATTTAGAATGGGTCGTGAACTATGAATGATATTATTTTTCCTTTTGTATTTTCAATTATCCGGCTTTTGCGGGACATCAGAAAATGATAGATAATAGAAAAAAAAATCATATAAATCGGTCCAACCGTTGAGGAGTTCAGTGACATACACAATACATAGGTACAGAAGAATTGTATATTTAGATATTAATGAAACTCCTTTTTCACTTTTTGTTGTAAACCTATTTCAAGGGTAAACTGTTTGCATTACACCAGGCGTACATTATTTTTTATGATTCGTATTGTGAATTTATACCATCCAAGGATCCACTCAAACACGTAAAAATTCATCAAAATCAGTCCAGCCATTTTGGAAGACTTCAGATACAGAAGAATTAACTAATGATCAAGCAGTGGTCAAAATTCGACAGTAATTTACTGAATTCTTAAGTCTGAAATGTCATTGGAACATATCTATGATAAACGGGTGGGTTGTGGCCAACACTAAACTCCCCACTATATAGTAAGTGTACATTTTGTCTTCTTGAAAGTTTGATAATCTCTAAATGCATTTTTATGAAGTACATTTCTATTAGATTCTTAAAAGAATATTAGTTTCCCTGAGGACAAAAGGAATTTTTCATAATACACCACACACACAAAATCTCATAACATGCACAACGCAGAATCTACATGTCACCTGTTAAGATATTTACGTAAAAAAATGCTTTAACAATAGACGATCGTGTATGAGACGATGCATAAATGTTGATGAAATGATGGATATGTCAAGATAGAAAATGCGGTGATTGGTTCTCTCTACCTACACCATGAAGAAGAAGACATCATAGTATGTAGATGAATACTATTACATTCATAGTAGTGGAGAGTAAAAAATACAGTTTTCTATAGAGACACATACAGTATCAATATGAAGTCGACAACTCAATTTTCTCAAACAGATACTACTATACTAGTTACATGTAACACATGAGATCCAACTGTCGATAGCAATAGTATGTATAGTTGAAGAATAAAAATCAAACTATAAACCCATAAATCCAAATTATTGAAAATTTTAACACATGTTGGTATTTATGTCAAGATAGGACAGTATGGAAGTCAGTCCTCTTTTCCTTCCCGGAATATGAAAAAAGCATGATGGTTCTGTATGTATGTTTGGATATTAAGATCCTATCAAACTATTAAGTCTTCTTACATATTGTGTATAGGCGACTGCCATATAAATTGTATGTAGCGATGTCGTCACTAAATTCAATTTTAATAAAAATTGTTAAAAAAATTTTGAGATGTACAAATACGATGTTAATATTTTTTATAGAAAATTAAATTATCTAGTTGGGGTGTTTCGGCTTTTTTCGATATTTTTAAAAAGTTTGGAAATATAGGCAGTTAAACTCATAAATTTATCATAAAAAAAAAATTTCTTAATAAAAAATGTTTAAGAAAGCTGGAATTTTTTAAAAAAAATTAATTTGAGATTTTGTATTTGTCTATATTTATACGAATTTTCAGCGTTCTAGCTTTTATGGTTTCTGAGATATATGGAAAAATAAACCAAAATTTCAAAAGTTAATAACCCCTGACTGAAACAAAAATTCACAATAGGCGTGATGACAGTAAGAAAAAATCATGGAAATTATGATTTTATTAGATAAAATATGTTATAAAGATTTGAAAAAATATATTTATTTTCATTTTAAAAGAGCGAATAATATTAATATTATTAAAATAAAAATACAAAATATGTTTGTCCGCCATTTTATGTGAAACACCAATCAGAGCGCATGACGTCACCATATTGTCACTGTCAATTGTGTTTGTTACTGTCAACTGTTGTGTTGTTCGAAATGGCTATTTTTTTCATAACAAGCTATATGGAATATGCTGCTTATTTTTAACATGCTATTTTTATTTATTGATTTATTTGGTTTATTTGGGACAATAAACCAAATAATATCGCTATCCGCTCTATTGAATCGTTGACGCATCTGTTATAACACGCACCGAGTATTGTAACGTGGTGGAGAATATTTAACGTTTCAGAAATAAATAACTTGGTGGCTTTCATTGCTTGATTATAAAATAAAATGATGTAATTATATTGTTTGTGGGAGTTGCACAGTGTTACATGAGGTTGAAATGGAAATACACAATGTATTATGATGAATCTAATATACATATGGGATAACTGTTATGATTCATATACATATTATGATTAATATATTAAAATATGTAATAGGTGTGATGACTGTAAGAAAAAAATCATTGAAATTATGATTTTAAAAAATAAAATAGGTTATAAAGATTTAAAAAATGTTTTTTTTTAATTTATAGGAGTGAATAATAATAATATTATAAATATAAAAATACAAAATGTGTTAGTCCGCCATTTTATGAGAAAAAACAATCAGAGCGCACGACGTCATAGTATGGTCGCGTCAATTCTTCTGATAGTCTTCAATACAATATACGCATTAATTGTCGGTCTGGACTATGTTTATTTTGGTGTTATCGATATATTAATATTTTAATTAGATACTTAAAACTAAAACAAATTAAATATAAATGGAACAAGTATTCATCAAAGCAAATAGTTTCAATTTACCTAGATACTCGCCTACCTATCGGGGGACACTATGGGCCGGTATTACAGTGTCAGTTTAAGAGCTAAACTCAAGTTTTACAAAAATATAGCGTATTACAGTGTCCGTTTAGACCTAATCTTCCCTCAAATACGTCACTAAAACGACAAATATTTAACTCAACGTTTCTGGCAGATTAAGTACTTAACTGTGAGTCAACTGTCATTTGCTAGGCAACTCGTGTAGTTTCAGTTTCTATCACTAGAGGCGTTAGGCAACGTGTGTAGTTTCAGTGTTGTATCGAAGGTGGCGCCACACAACAAAACAAACTGACAGCCGTATTGAAACGAACACGGGCATTTAAAAGCATTATTTTGGTGAAAAAAATTAAATTTACCATGTTGGATAATAAAACAATGGTATTTAAAGTCGTAGCGTCCCGTTTTGTATTTCGTATTATTTGAGGTTATTTAAATTTGACAGATAATAACCACAGAAAAAGTGAAATATGTCTATAATTGAAGATATAGTAACTGACATGTCATATTGCACTGTAATACGGAAATGGATTCAATCTCCCCTTAACATTAATCTTGAGTTTGGCAAACTCAATGAGTTGAGGGCCGACTGTAATATCGGGCCTATGTTAATTGTATTTTGTATGTAACTTAGTTTTTATTGAATAAATAAATAAATAATGAACGCTCGCAACGTATGGTAAACTAATTTAGTTTTAGTATTCTACAATTTTGTCACGCGATGGTGAGCTGACGAACGTTCGACATGTTATGATGCTGGTCACTGCCAAACTAAACTAGCAAGCTATATTTTTTTCATGCAATGAAGCGATTTGCGAAACGACGGCGATTACGCGAAGCATGCGTTTTAAAACATCGTTACAATTTTAGCAGCATACGAATTATTACATAGCGCTCGTTATTTGTATTGTGTTCATAACAAGCTATATTTATCTGCTATCGTTATTTTTAGCAATAGCAGCCATAGTAGTTATTTTTCTGCCTGTCTTAACTACTCTTAACTAGAATGGAACTTTTGATGGTCGGATATTTCTTTGCGTCGAACAAAGACTTTTGTTCATCAGAATTTCGAAACGTAAAAACTTAATAATAAGTACATATAAGTACTTTATTTATCTGTAATTTAAATACAACTTACATCTCGAAAATCGATAAAATATGCTCCTTCTTCTCTCTACATTATGTGTTCATAAGCTAAAAACATACGCGGGAAACTTATGATGGCCTATTTTGACGTTTGGACATTAATGAAGTTCTTTATATGCTTATTGCCTAAATAATGGTAAATATTATATTATTGAGAGCTAAAAGTGGGGGAACAAATACTGTACTTCATTGTAAACGCGTACTTAATAAAATTCACTTGTGTCTCGCCGTGCGAAATTTAATCACTTATTTCTCTTTTTTTTCGCGTGGGACGAAAACAAATACCTCAGTAGGTGTTTTTTTCGTCGTGTTTGTACATTTAGGGACCGCACAACACTTATGCACTTTTGAATTGATTATAAATACACAAATCGTCTTAGAACACATATATTACATATAGTAGTGATATGCAGTTTACGATACCATGACGTCACCGTCAGGGTCGGCAGCCGCCATGATACTACAAGCTTTTTTTGGCGTAAATGTCAAATTTGATTTTAAAATGGCGATTTTTGCTACTAAACCTTTATTTTATGTAGAAATGTATATATATTTGAAAACAGTGAATGCGTAAAAACATCGTGAGATAGTTTTTCAAAATTAGTCATCATGCCTATTCTGAGTATAAAATTTTTGTAGGCCTATAACTATTTATATATACTGAAAATTTGGGCTCAGTAAATTGAGCGGATCAAAAGTTATAAGGGGACGGACGGACACACACACCCCACACACCACACACACACCACACACACCACACACACACACACACACAGACACAAACAAAACTCACATAAAATGTTCTACTCCGAATTCTGAGTAAATTCATGTATGGGAGCATATATGCTGCGAGGCCTCTAGTTGGTGTTATTAGCATGCAAAAAGTCCACTACACCATACAAAATTTTCCTTCGTACACGCATCTTGGCTTAATAATGTCAATTCATTAAGAGAATTGAATTCTCATGAACGAATCGACAGTTGGACTACAGTAATATTATATAGATTTTTCATATAAATATGCAATATTCATATTTTATTATTTACACATAATTACTTATTTTTTTTAGTTTGACATGCTCTGAATGCATTTTTGAAGAGTGTATTTCTATTGTATCAAAAATCCAAACAAAATAAGAAAATCTCAAATTTTCAGACAGTGAGAGCATTTTTAAAGTTTTTTTACAGATGAAATCATAGGAAAAAAACAAACCGCTGCGCTGTCTATAATATTGTTTCACTGTAGATTATGTATTTTTCTTTATTCTTGTTTTGTTAATCTTGAAATTATTGTAAAACTATACTGATGAGGCCGAGGTTAATCGTCCAAAACGATCGTCTTGTGAAATGTAAATCATCGTGGAACCTAAATCAATATTTTTTTACATATATTTTTTTAATATCAAGTCGTAATACTCTTCCTTTTTAATTTTTATACAGGCATAAAGAAAAAATATCGGAAAAGTTCACCTCATTTCTGTAATGAAACCTCCCCTACCTTCATCAGATTGATTCAATTCCGATGCTGCTAAGTGTTGTTCGCAAGGAAGGGAGAATTTTTTTTTTTTGCGAAAAAGAATAAAAGCGTTCGGATGGAAGGCTTTCATGTCATAAATTTCCATTTTATAAAGTTAAGCAAATTTAAGTTTTCCCAATGGCTCGAGCAAAAAGTTCCATTTAGCATAAGCGACCATACCGTGCACTGGCAACAATGTCTTACGATATTTTCCGACTGGCAATAAATTCGATACTTTTATTCCGTACAAAAAGTTTCCGAAACTTAAATATTGAAGAATTCCAACAGTTTTTCCTTAAAACTTTCGTATCTGCAGAACACCGTTCGATAGAATTTGAAGGTATATACATAAATATTGTACGTACACTGTAGAACTTTTGGAACAATATTATTTATTTGATCTTGTATATTTTTTTCGACTGGTTTCAATAATGACTGTTACTTCCTTGGGAAATGATGACCGGTTGAGATTGAACAAAATTATATGCAATATTTATTGTATTTCAGAAAACTAATATGTAAATTTAATCATTCATTTGATAAAACAAGATGTCACATAACACCCCTTCTTAACTAACTGTACTAGTTGAAATGTCCAGAACGAGTGAATTATAAGGTATGCCTGCGGCCTTACTCTCCACTGCAAATCCGATCCCAATACGATCCGATTCGCTAAGAACCTACCTTTGTAACGGAGAATGAATGCGGTAGGTAGGTATGTTTTAATAGTAATATCCGTTCATTTGAATGTACGCAGGCGACAGATAGGTAAGTTCTAAATGAAAATTTGAAATTGGGATCGGATTCGAGTTTCAAGAGTACTGATGTTGCTTAAGGCTCTGAACGACTTGGCTCCACACTACATTCAAGGACTGGGCCAAAAGAATGTTCCATCAGGAAGACAGTACCTATACCTACATTGAGATCATCTGGATCACAGAGTACCAACTGTTTGAAAGAATTGGACAGAGTCAATAAGGCGGCTTACTATGATCGTGGTTTTAGTGTGAACGGGACTTTGAAATGAAATAAATTGCCTTTTGACATACGTGGAGCTCAGAGCATTGACACCTTCGGTAGACTTCTTAAGACTGCCTTGTTTCGTAGAGCCAACAAATAAGCTACAGCGCCCTTGGAGTGATCTTGTACCACATAAGGTCCAAAATGCTAACAAGGAAAACAAAAATCCTGATCCTGATATCTATAGATATAAAAATGGATGTACGTATATTTGTTTGTTTATTTGTTTGTATGTTCGCGATGGACTCCTAAACCAACCATCTGATTGCGATGAAACTTTGGGAATTTGTTCAGCTCATTCAGGAAAAGGTTCATGCATTATAATTTATTTATTTATTTATTCGATATCTCACAAAAAATAATTTGAAAAAAATAAGTTTTGTATTGAAGTGAAACTTAGTGGGTTTATTCAGCGCGCACACGAAAAGTTTTATGAATAAAATTTATTTATTTATTTAATAACTAACACAATAATTTCCAAAAAAAATATCTTTTTGGGATTGTCATTTAAATTTAGCGATTCGTTCAGCGCATAGCAGAAAGCGTATTTGAAGTTAAATTCAATTATTTAACTTCTCGCAGAAAAGTTATTGAAAAATAATCTATTTGGACAAAAAAAAAATTTAAACAGAGTCATCATCTCCTGGTGTGAAACTCCTCAAATCCGTGAGGAGGGTAGCCACCAAGCATGAGGAAGGTGACAAAAAATTTATTTAACTTCATTTACATACATAAGGCAATTTCTTCCAATCAACCAATGCAACGTGAGACTAGGTAGGTATATTAAATTTATATAAAAAATAAGAATTTGCAAGACAAACACGTAACCTTATTAAATGTAAATACACAGCAACAAAAATAGAAGTGGATAAAGGTTATGGGAGGAGAGAGAGAAAAATTCTTATCAATGAAGAAGAAGAATCTGATAATATAAAAAATCTACATATTTATGGCGGTATTTAGTGATTTCATCCATGTGGTACCTAATAGCATAAATGTATCCACAATAAAAAGAGAAATTAAGAGACTTTATATTTTTTGAAACATAATATATATTTTGATTGATAAACAAAATGTATTAGTTAAAAAAAGAATACATTTATCCAATTTTATAAAGAACTTACCTACCTATAATACATTACTGCCATTAGTGGCGTGTATTGCGTTTGTTTTGTGTCCCGGAAAGACAAACACACGCTAACGAAATAGCTGGCGTGCATTGCGTTTGTTTTGTGTCCCGGAAAAACAAACACGCCAATTAATTTGATAGCACTCACATTACCGGCGTGTATTGCGTTTGTTTTGTGTCCCGGAAAGACAAACGCGCTAACGAAATAGCTGGCGTGCATTGCGTTTGTTTTGTGTCCCGGAAAAACAAACACGTCAATTTATTTGATAGTACTCACATTACCGGCGTGCATTGCGGTCATTTTGAGTTCCAGAAAGAAACACTCCAAAAAATTTTAAAGTACTTTTTTCAATGTAACCACAAACCAACATTACTAGCGTGCATTGCGGTTGTTTTGTGTCCCGGAAAGACAAACACGCCAACGAATTTGATAGTACTTTCAATGTAATCACAAATGCACATTAGTGGCGTGCATTGCGGTCGTTTTGTGTCCCGTAAGACAAACAATCCAACAAATATACAAATATTGACAAATTTCGCCCTTTGCCCGCCGCATTATTTAATGACGCAGATAGGTAGGCACCTACCTGCGGTCGTCTGAAAGTTTGTCCATTTGTAGGTACGGTAAAACTAAATAATTAACCCGGTATTTGTAATACGTTGTATTGTGTCACAGTAAAACACGGTAAATCCGACATATCACACCGGCGACCAGAAGTTTCCCATTTGCGCCGCTCTGGAGGGTTTGGGGGATGGGAGAAGGGGAATGCCCGCGACAAATTCGAACCAGAACTGAACCAATTACAGAAGTTTCGCAGTAAATTGTCCAAAAGGAGGAAGGATAGACACCCATGTGTGGGGCCGTAAAGAGCCTACAGAACTTATGCAAAACAGCGCCGCAGAATAATAATATTCAGTGATTAATGTCTCGCTAAATTTATATTGCAAATTTTCTGTACCTACAGCATTAGGCGAAACTTACCGTAATTATATTTTATTTATTTCAAATTGTTTTACAAGTATATTAGAGAACACTCATACCCATGTTAGTCGCCAATCAGAAATTTTTTTGAACATCGAGGGAGATCGCGATCCACTTCCACGCCGGCGTCGCTATAGAGCCCATTGGCCCTGTTCGCCACCGGACGCAGCCGCAACATCGGACAAACACAAAATATCCACCATCCATCGGGTTCAACCACTGCCCCCGAGAATCCAACCACACACGTCAGGGCCTCCGATTGGTCTCAAAATCGGCCGCTAAGAACACTCCGTTTCAAGTCGGAGGGGCTTGTACCCCGACCACTCGGTCCTCGTGTTGGCGTCCGAAGGTTCCGCGGGCTAACACCGGGGGCATCCGACGCAATCATCACCTGTCAGATTTGACGTCTAGTTGTCAACACAGGATGTCTGAACCGAAGTCTGCGCCGGCGGTGTGCCCGAACCACACAACAACATTCGCCACAGTTTGACGAGTAACTGCTGAGCGAGACTAGAGGCGTCCGTCCTGCTCTTCTCTAAGTACAGAATTGACGAGGGCACAACAGCGTCGGCCGCCCACCCCCGCCTTTACTGCCTAGGCCCTTAGAGCCGCAACCTAGGCCCATTTCTTTGAACAAACAAAAAGTAATAGAGTTTTCAAAAAAAATAAAGAACTTTGGCCGAGAGCCGACTTAGTCGGTTGTAAAGAGGCCGACTAGTCGGCCGACTATTCGGCCAAGCCGATCATAGTTTCGGGGGTATATGGCAATTTAAGTGACGCTTCGTTTATATCTGACTCACGCACTAATCGCAATCGCCGCCTGCGATCGTATTGGAAAATTATCATTTGGCACTCTTTACACTTAGCTTTACGGGAATCGTTGTCCAATTGGTCAAAAAAAAAATCAACACGAGGCATCCTTTTTGACATATTATTTTTTTTAATAATAAGAAGATATTATGCTGTTTTATTAGTTGATTACCAAAGGAAAGGTTTCTTTACATTTCAAAATGTGTAAGACTTATTCTGAAAAAAAAATGTTCAGAAAATCAAGATTTATATAAAATGTAATTCCTCCTATATACATTTTATGCAGAAATACATACAGAATAAGAAACCGAATAGTCGGCGCTCTTTGCCGAATAGTGCCGACTATTCGCCGACTACGAAAGTGGCCGGATAGTCGGCTTTACCGACTATTCGCCGACTAGTCGGAAGATCATTAGAATTTTTGCTTTTAATTCATTTTATACCCATTAAATTTTGAATTTTTAGAGTTGCGACTTGGTGGTATCCTTTTGCGGTGGTATCCTTGGTGGTATATTTGATTTTTCTACCTATTTTATTTCTCAATGTGTTAAGATTTGCTCTCTGTATTATTATTGTATTTATTTCTTGTCGTTCATATTATTGTAAATTAATTTATTGTTATTGTTACTATCAACATAGTTTAATTTATTTCATTTGTTAATACGTTTTTCTACCAAGCATTTAAATTTGTAATATTTCACGAGTAAATTTGTAATTGGAATGTATTTATATTTCAAAGATTATGGGCCGGTATAACAGTCTTAGTTTAAGAGCTAAACTTAAGTTTTACAAAAATATAGCGTATTACAGTGTCCGTTTAGGCCCAATATTCCCTCAAATACGTCACTAAAACGACAAATATTTAACTCAACGTTTCTGGCGTATTAAGTGCTTAACGGTGAGTCAACTGTCATTTGCTAGGCAACGCGTGTTGTTTAAGTGTTCTATCATTAGAGGCGTTAGTTGTATCGATGGTGGCGCCACACAACAAAACAAACTGAGCCATATTGAAACGAACGTGGGCATAAAAGCATTATTTTGGTGAAAAAAATTAAATTTACCATGTTGGATAGTAAAACAATAGTATTTCAAGTCGTAGCGTCCCGTTTTTTAGTTCGTATTATTTGGGGTTATTTAAAATTTGACAGACAATAACCACAGAAAAAGTAATATATGTCTATAATTGAAGATTTAATAACTGACATGTCATATTGCACTGTAATACGGAAATGGATTCAATCTCCCCTTAACATTAATCTTGAGTTTAACAAACTCAATGAGTTGAGGGCCGACTGTAATACCGGGCCAGTGAATAATGTTATGTAATACATTCTGTGAATTTAATAACAAATCAAAATAAATAAATAAAATTTACACGTTGATATTCTTTAACTTCTTCTCTTTTTTGGGTAGGTGAGTAGGCATACATTTTAACATTATCTATGCTCAGGATCTGAATAAGAAAAAAAATCATAAATGGATATCCCTAAAACAGACATGCGTTTATTTCTCCATATAGTATTTCTTAAGCAACCAGCTACGGCAATTGCTTTACTGATCTTTGTAAGGACATCGTTGCTGCTGTATAGATATCTAAACCTTAGTATGAATCGATGTAAGAATTACACAAATAAAAAAGCACAATTTCTTAGAACAACGAATTGAAGAAATGAAGATATCTTCATTTTATTTATTCTCCTCTGATTTTTTTATTAATACTAAACATTATTGGATGAATCGAAGCCATAAAATATTCCAGGGGACGCTGGGGAAATTGAAATGATTATTTATACACCGATCAAAAAAGGAAAAAAATGGCAAGGAAAACGTCACAGGAAAGAACAACAGGAGAAATAAATTATCCTTTTCCTCTGCCAATTTGACTTTTTTGATGTATTTTTTTCGATTTGTCGAGTTTACGGCGAATCATAAAGGAACGAATGTAACGAATAAATAAAGTTTACCCAGTCAATCTGAAGAATTGGTGTAATTTGGGATGTTGGAGAGATCCATTGTCCGTGTTTCCCTTATGGCTGGGTTCACACTGCATGTCTTATTTTGCCATGTACAACCTATTCAAACAAGGTTTTTTTTTATATTCGTTCATTATGTCGGCCTACGTGGCTCAGTTGGTTGGGTATCTAACTGCTGATCCAAGGGTCCCGGGTTCGATTCCCGGTGGAGACAGAGTTTTTAATTGTATTTTCAGTCTGGATCTGTGAGACGATTAATATCGTAAGTCTCCAGAATGTGGCAACTTGGTATTGGGTGCATGTTAAATAATAAATCATTTGACATAGTACCTGTTAGTTGCCCGAGAAACTACCTACATAAAATAAAATCCGTCTTACCACTCAACACACCAACTATGCTCAACATGCAACAATGTACAGAATCTGTAATACATATAATAGGCATTTCCAAGAGATTGACATATTCTTACTTAGCGCCCCCACATTTAAAAAATATCTCAAACTTAAAATTTCATCGTCATAATCAAATTTAACACTTAATTAAACTGACACATTTATATATGCAATTTCACACATCATTCACACAATATCTCACCATAATATGTAACCATTCCTAATATATCTTAATATACTACAATAACTTCAGCGACAACCTGTAATTGGCTTTATTCTTAATCAAATTATCTTTATGTTTTATAATTTATTATATGCTGTATGTTGTCCTTTAAATAAATAAATAAATAAAATAAAAATAATAAAACTAATTTCCACAACCATGGTCTCTTCCTCAGTAAAAGTTATTTAGCTACATACATAACCTTTATCGAGGAAGTTAATGTTGTTACGTTACAAAGTTAGTAATAAGGCTTAAGTTATTAAGGTTGTAATTAGGCTGAATAGTTTTCAAAAAAATAAAATAATTTATGAGAATTTATCAAAAAACTCACCTTAATCAATATTTGAAAATCAAGTAGGTATTTTAAATTGTGTAATAATTGTGTAAGTAGCTATAAGAAACATGATTCAAATATGTTCAATATTGATGAATTAAAATATAGTTAATATACAATAATAAATACTTCCTAACACCCTGAGCAAGTGGCGAGTTTATTGCCATATGGTAATTTCTTCCATTTAACCAGTGATTCCAGACCAGAGAAGCAATATTTGCGAGAGTATTGTATTTGAATAAATTTCTCCCCTGCTGGGCATCAACTGTGCCATGGCAGGCGACGAAATATGTGTGTGTAGTTAATTTATTTTTTACACAATATACAGCAAAAACCATATGTGTTCCAATTCTTTAAAGAATTACAAACACAGACAAAAATATAGAAACAAGAATAGACAAAAAAATAATTAGACACCATACAAACTATACTGCATAAAATAGTTCACACAAAGAAACAAATTTATCAATTGTTTAAGCTTCATTAGAATAATTAAAATTAAAAAAATACAAAAGGAAAAACGAAATGTGACAATAGATCAACTGCATAGTTGGCAGCTATCGATATAGGAAAAACCAATAAATTGAAAATTATTATGCAAAAATCACACTCTGATCGTAGAGTAGCCAGATATATAACAATATTAGATAAGTTACTAGTCTTTTAAATCGGTAAACAAAAAGTACTTAATTCTTACCGCATTTTAGCTTCACGCAAGGTGTTGTAGTATTCGGACGTATTGGTCGTAGTCAAAATGACATCTTGTGTGATGAAAACACGTTAAAATTAAGACCGACCAGATAGGTATATCACTTCATGCTGCATATTTATTTCATAATTAATATATTTATATGGATTAGTCGATAATTATTGTTTTTGTTTAGAGTAAACGAGAATGAAACACGTCAAGTCAGCATTTTTACTAAATATACGTTCTGTGGACGTCGGTGTCGTCGCGAACCTAAAAAATATACTACCTACTTTAAATTATTCAAATAAAATATACATTTTGGTATATTTTCTCAATATATGCATCAAGTCACATTTGATTGTGATAGGAGCGAATGCGATGCAGAGGGGATTCGTTTAAGTTCGTCTCTTTCACAGTTATTTGATGTGAGAGATACCTAATTATAATGTGATCACATGCACGGGAGTTAAGAGAAAATGCGTCTACAGCGTGTGTATTGTTATACCTACTATCTCTTTCTCACAAATGTATTTCGTCATATCATGCTCTTTCTTGGTGATGTTGTAAGAATTCCTTAAATTACCTACCTACCATTTTCGTATAGCGTTTTGCTCTTGTATAATCGTGCCTATATATAAAATGTCATTGAGAGAATTTTCAACCAGTAACGCCTCACAATAGACTGTATCTAGCGAGGCAGTAAAATTTCCAAATGCATATTGTAAATTGAAATTGTAATTGTAATAGGCACCAATTGTGTATCTCATGACCTCAAATATTGTATCTCACATTTTAATTGAATTATTTGTATCTTCAGAAATAAATTCTGTATATATTCGTTCAACATAACACGCGAAAACGCTTTCGTCTCCCATAAACGTTTCAAATCCCCCATATTCAGTCAAAAGTGACCAATATGATGGCGTGAAAAACTGTGCAACAAATCGTCAGTCGTGCGCACCAAGCTTTGCAACTTGCAAAAATAACTCTTACAAATCTGACAAATCCATTTTGACGTCTGAAAATATCTTTTTGAATGAAGTCCTAAATCTCCCCCAGTCCATAAACGTTGACCATTTCAGCTACAGTTCGTATAAAGATTTAGTGTTGTGGTTCGCCCCTGAATCGAAGATCAAATCAGTACATATTATCCATCTCTAGTAGATATGGCATTGTAACTTGTGATGTTATATTTCATTGTCACGAAATCCGTACAAAGTGGAATCTTGATTTTCGTCCTTTATTGCTCATATTCTGCTCCGAAAAGAACTTCTTTTCATCACAGAAAAGCATTTCGTTCAACTAGCGAAATAAAAATAAAATAAATAGATTCGTTAGCTCGATATGTAAGACAGGTTTAAAAAAATTATAATTTTACATTAATTTCTTACTTATTATATACCGTAATGTGTAATGTATCTACAATTCTTTAAAAAGTTAAATCGAACCTTTTAATGTAAATCAATATTTCCTGCATCCGAAGTTCGTTATAATTATGTCCTTTTCATTAAGAGATCGTTTAAATATAAATGAACTACAGATTTGTTTGTTCGATATGTTAAATATGATAAAATAATCATATAACCCTTGACTGAAACAAAATTTCTGAATTCTGAATATAAAAGTCTTTGTAGGCCTATAACTTTCTATATATTTTGAAATTTAAGGATATGTGCATTGAGCGGATCAAAACTTATAAGGGTACACACACACATACACACACTAAATGTATAAATATATATATATATATATATATATATATATATATATATATATATATATATATATATATATATATATATATATATATATATATATATATATATATATATATATATATATATATATATATATATATATATATATATATATATATATATATATATATATATATATATATATATATATATATATATATATATATATATATATATATATATATATATATATATATATATATATATATATATATATATATATATATATATATATATATATGACTTAAATTGACTTAAATTTAAGCCGAAAATCGCAAGACGATTAGTTTATTGAACGAATTAGGTAGGTACCTTCATGAAAGTTTTTTTTTTTTCAAATTTTATTTCTAAACACCACAAAGATCCCCTCAATCAAAATGGATACAAATATCAGGGTCTATGTTTCCTTCATTGGATACAGTCAAGTCCTAACGATATTATCCTTAACCTTGGTAAAATCTGCGGCAAAGTTAAGGGACAAATCCTCGGAATAAATAGGAGTTGGAAAGTAGTATTCAGTGTGGTCTAATGGGGATCTTCACTACAATTTACCCGTCACTTCTCGCTATCGTCATGTCCTGAAGAAGGTATAAAAATAAGGATACTGAGGGTACAACGTTAGGGGCTTTCATTACATCAGATCATAACTCTTAAACGTCAACCGTTCTCAAACTTTCAACAATAAACACGACGGGATCCGAAAAAAAGAAATATCTTTTACCGTTAAACGTGATATGAGATAATTCTTTGAATTCGTTTCACGTCCGATTTTTAAGAAGCATCTTTATGATATGTGATATTTTTTTTTCATCATTATCATATTATATATTTGTTTTATCAGTTTAAAGAGTGTGTTTAAGTCATAAGTAGGGATTGCAAGTGCTCGATCTCGCCTTTAGCAATCTAGCTGGATCCAGCACATCCGGAAAAATACACTGGATCCAGCACATCCAGAAAAATACACTGGATCCAGCTTATCCAGAAAATGCACTGAATCCAGCACATCCAGAAAAATACACTGGATCCAGCACATCCAGAAAAATACACTGGATCCAGCTTATCCAGAAAATGCACTGAATCCAGCACATCCAGAAAAATACACTGGATCCAGCACATCCAGAAAAATACACTGGATCCAGCTTATCCAGAAAATGCACTGAATCCAGCACATCCAGAAAAATACACTGGATCCAGCACATCCAGAAAAATACACTGGATCCAGCTTATCCAGAAAATGCACTGAATCCAGCACATCCAGAAAAATGCACTGGATCCACCGCAATTAATTCATTTTCCAAATAATGGCGTAAAAGACTACGTTGTTTTATTAACATTAAGATTCCATGCAAAATTATAACAAATCTTACTTAGAATCTTCGATTTTCGTAAAAAAAAGTTATATTACGAGAATTTAATATAATTTATAATACAAGTAAGACATTTGGAGATTTACCAATATTAAAATAGTTATTGTCATGGAGAATTGTTTTGCTTTATTTACAAAAACATTAATCAATTCAATATCTTCATACATTGCTGCAAACTCTTTGTGCCACATTGTATCTACATACATACATACCATCACGGCATATCCCACAATGTGGGGTAACCAGCGAAAGGTGTGCGGGTGTGCATTGCCTTATAAAAGGGAGCACAACACATCTGTGTTTACCCACACACCAGTCTCGTCTCACCTAAAAGTATCTAATATAATTAAAATAAAAATCTTAGTTTCTAACCAAGTTCAATAATGTAAGCTCCGCCCATCAACTTTCCTGAACATAATTTAGGCACACTGGTCACATTATGTACATAGTATCTAAGTTTATTATAAGTTTGTCCGGGCGAAGGAGCGGTTATGTCTCCGAAACTAGTTGGCATAAAAATACTCAACGTGGTTAGAAACTAAGATATTTTATTTCATTTAATTATATTAATCAATTTAATATTTATAAAAGACAAAATAAAGACAATTAAGAATAAATTTGACTTATTCATACTAAATTCAATTGCTTAAATATATACTAATTAATACGAATACTACTAAGCTGTCTTATATTTATGACAATATAAGTTAGCTTTAATTCAGGCTAGAGCTATTTACACGACTCAATCATAGAAGTTTTTTTTTTCTTTATTTTCCCTCGCAAAAAAGTCACAAGGACAAACTATCAATCAGTACCAAGAAAAAATCCTACGAATAACCTCTCTCTTTAAAACTTGATGTTTCAAAAACATTTACCTTCTGTAGAAAAAAATATACGGAAGATTTCATAGAATTGATCGACGTTAAAAAATATTCGCCTTTTTTTCAATAATTCCATCAGCTTGACCAAATTTATATGGAACCATCCACCTGGAACTTCAATTTACATATAGTAAAAATGAATAATTAAATTTGCAGGACGCGGTAATGAATTATCGCTGGACCATTTTAAATGGAACTCTTCATGAGTACCTACCTGTTTTCTTTATAATGAATTATTATCAGCGAAATAAGACAACGAAAATAAATTGTCAATGGTATTATATTTGCTTTTTATAGTTGTTTGTCTGTGAAATGATTACAAACAAACAAAGAAAACCATAAGAAATAATATTTCTTATTTCGAATAGCTTCTGAATCAACTTTCTCAAATATTAATTTAACCCTCACTTAATAACAATTTGCACATTCTGGGGACTAATGTTTTATCCTTTCACTGGTTCAGCCTTAAAATAAATATCATGCAATAGTTTTAGCGCCATTGGTACGGAGGTATAAGGCTCTCTGAGTTGACAAAATTTGAACGAAGTTCCCTCTTATATCCTTCAAAGTGGTGTGATGTTAGAACTACGTAGCTATATTACATAGCTGCCATCAATTTCCGCAAGATGACGCGTTAAGTCTTACAGTGTCCTGACCAGAATATTGATAAACCCTAATTTCCGAATCGAATTTTACTCGTCATTTGGGTCCAAACTATAATGCA
This sequence comes from Molanna angustata, assembly GCA_963576475.1. Taxonomy (NCBI): domain Eukaryota; kingdom Metazoa; phylum Arthropoda; class Insecta; order Trichoptera; family Molannidae; genus Molanna; species Molanna angustata. Next base: position 8,352,712 of record OY754972.1, read on the forward strand.
TCAGACACTCTTCATCAACGAAAAATCCAATTGTTTTCTAGAGTACATAAGATTCAATCAAATATCTTATTTTTAAGTCAAAGATCCCTTGGTCTTTTCCTGGTGGAAACACATGTCTCCAGAAATAGGCAAATTGTTATTGGGTGCATGTTATATTATATTTAACATAATACCTGTTAGTTTCCATAAATTCAATTTAATACAACATAGTTCAATGTGTGATTTTTCATCTTCTTCTTATTTTATAGTTGCAGTCTCTTCTGTGTAGTTTAGTGATCTTCAATGTTATCTCCAAGTTCCCAAATGCGACTCTAAACAGTGAAGTAGTACTTTTGCTCAACCATACACGATGCATTATTATAAATGTCACTGTAATCAAATATCTTAGAAGATCATGAAATTTTTCTGTTTACAAACGAAGATCAAAAGATTTATCATCTATTGGTACGGTAAAGATCTATTGAAAATCATTATCAGAATACTTTTTTAATAACATCAAAATTTATAAACATCAACAACTTTGTGTCGCACGCTTAACTCCATGGGTTCCACGCTTAACACGCTTAATGGGTGACAGTATATTATTATTATGAATATGATCAAATATTATTGGATAGATGTATTAAACTTCTTATTTAAAAGTTTAAATTTCTTCATTACCAAGCTCCTCTTTTCCATCGGTCACCGTGGGTGAAAATCCAGGTTCCTGCAATTCATTGGGATCTTAATTCCTACCAGATCATCAACCTGAAGTCAAGTACTACTCTGAAATCTTGACAATTGTGCTGTAGTTGTAAACACTCATTTTCTCATAGGATGGGTATATAAACACGGCTCTGTTGATTACGTAAGGTTAACTTCAGTCATCAAAGGAGATTGCTCTTTCCTGAAATGACAAACTGAATATAGAAACTAAAGACTTCACGTAGGTCATTAGGTTGATAATGATTTATCGTTCTAAGTACCGGTGTAACACCGGAACGCTCATTGTTCAAAGCTAGTTTCTCCTATTGCTCGCTAAAATCCTCAAAATTTCCCAACTGGATAAACCGCTCAGAGTGCGCAGAGCTGGAAATTTTACTTTGGTGGCAATATTTTCACTCCTTCCTGAGTCGGAGGTCGAAACGTGACATAAATAATTTCAAAACTAGGTTCTCATCACAGATATACCTAATACCAGGAGACATGACAAGACGTTATTTAGCACTGTAATTCCATCATTTTCCGGTTGTTCGGGCATGCGTACCTAATAGACTTTTACACAAATATTTTTACTCCTTACTACCCCAAGGGGATAAAGTAAAGAGTTTTTTTATCGCAGATTATCAACTAGTATCATGCTGAGATTGTATTCTGAAAGTTTCATCACAATGTATCTGTGTGGGTATATACTCTGTGCTATTTACGGCGTGTTTATGTCACTTTATCGATTAAAGACGAAAAGAAGTAATAAATAGTTCGATTATTTTAAAAGTTTGCAAATTTGTATGTCGAATACTCGCTTTGACCGCATTTTTTTAGTAGTCAAATATTTCAAAGTGACTCTTGGTGTTTTTATTTTCAAATTGCGAAAAAGGTACATACATCACTCTCATAACATGGCATTGAAGATTTATCAAGTTTTCATAATAAAATATTTCAATCAAATATAATTTACCAAACACATTTCATTAAAGTGCCGAAATTTGAAAATTTTAATACTTTGTAGAGTGTAGCGTTGGCCACAACCCACTCGTTTTTTTTAATGAAGGAGACTAGCTAGCGCCATCTATCGGGTCTATTTCAGTTTTGTTTATCTCGCTTGAAAATGCAATATAGTATAACTTTAATTAAATTACTGATAAGGGAACTCAATAAAGGCATAATTGGTGAACGTTGCGCAAGCGCATAAAGTGATCACGTAAACCAGCCGATGCCGATGACAGGTCGTAAGCCCTGTAGGTACCTGAGTTCCTGGTTCTTCTATAATATCCCAACTTCGTCTCTATTAGAAAAAGTTTGTCAATAAATCTCTATTGAGATGTTATTGTCAATAAAAATATTACTTTTTTTATACGAATCTCTACATTATTTAACAGTATTAATTTAAGCTCCTTATTACTGTCTTCGATCTTGGGAATACGGGATATACACTAATAATATGCACACTTATTACCTTTTAATGTATGAAATAAGAACAAATATTGTTTATCACCGAATCTGTGATACAATATTTAAAAAAATAATAATATAATTTTTTTAATAGCAATAAAAGTAATTAATAAAAATTAAAACTTGCTGCATAGGTAATCATTGTTTCTTTCGTTTCAAGTAAATATCTACTCTGTCGGCCTAATTTAAAAAGCATTTTAAAAAAACTAATTTTCACAAGAAAAGTATTTAATAAATTCAAATTTCAAACACTCACTCGATGGAATAAATAAGTAAATTTTTTTTTTTTCAAAGACTTATCTTTTGAGGATTCCGGGGAAAACATTTTTTAATATTCACGTTGGCCTAATTTTTTTGTAATATATAATGCAACTCGCTTGCGCGAGTCGTGATAATTACATTACTGACTTGTCGGTACTTTATCCAACCTTTGATTCGGTGGACCCCCACGATTGTGGTTGGCCTTTTAGGAGTAACGGTGTGATATATGTCTGGTAGTAGTTCCTTGTGTCATCCGACGAGCACCGCTTCAGAAATGAACAGAGGTTGAAGCTCTAAAACGTTACCAATGGAGTGGGGTAGATGACTACGAAATTCTTCTCAATAACCTAATTAAAACACATTGGTGTATTACATTATCATTTGTTAGGTTAGGTAATTATCGCGACTCGCGTGAGCGATATGCATTACATATTGTGTTATATGCATTATTTATTTTATTTCATATTACTTCTCGGGTAATTAACAGGTAGGAACTATCATCATCATCATCATCCTCAGCGTTACAACCCTTGATGGGTCCTAGCTGCCTCCAAGAATCTTCTCCAAACTGCTCTATTGTAACACGCATGCAATAACAAGTAGTCACATTCTGGAGACTTACGATATCAATCGTCTCATAGACCCAGACTGAAAATACAATAAAACTATGTCTCCACCGGGAATCGAACCCGGGACCTTTGGACCAGCAGCCAGATACCTAACCAACTGAGCAACGAAGGCCGACCAAAGGTATAATATTATTAGAAAATGGTAGGTACCTATTACATTATTTCCGACATACGAAATATTATTTTGTAACATGCATATTACATAGTTGTGTGGATTTGCCTAATCAATGTATAGGGAATAAAGGAGAGACAGTGCCAAACAACGTATAGTGAAGACATGTAGGTAATATTTTAATATTTCGTCAACACTCTTGTCTCATTCCTTCTACGTTTGAAACGCGGTGTCACATCGACACCCTAAATCATTCCTTACATTTCATTTTATTTCTTACATTTTGTTAATTCTTCTGCAGGTTTTCCATAGTCACGTCCGTTTTGTATGGTGGAGCGTATGAGCGACTAAAAGCGTAATTAATAAATATTTTTCTTTGTTCATGCTTCTTACTATAATTATTTGTTTCAAAAAGTTTCATATTTATATTTAATTTTTATATATGTGTGGACTAGAGCCCCTGAGGATCGAGATGCTTTCAGTAAATACCGAAGGACTCAACTCCGATTGGTCCAGAATTGATTCTTGAAGAGAGTACATACCCGAATCGCTTCCTATTGTGACGTGTTAGCGATCAATTCCGAAGATTGAAAACGAGGTCACCAGGACAGATTCTACAACTGAGTAAACTGAAGCTTTACTTAGTTTAAATTTATAAACTGATCTTAGCTTAACAAGTCACAAGAAGACGACGTATTCACAGAGGGTGATTACTAAATACTCGGGTACATGTACCATCAAATTAAATATTTACAGTCAGTGGGTTAATAAAGCAGAGAGTAAGGAAACACATTAGGTACACTTACATTCGATATATTGAGAAACAACTGATTTTTACACACGAAATATAATAAAATAAATCAATGTTTTGTACATTAACGAAAGAATATAAACAATAGAAAATAACAGTTTATTTAATTGAAAATAGCACGCGTGCGATGAATGTTTCACTTGTAGACCAGTCACTAAAAAGAGATGATGAATGTATCGGTAGTTTGCTTATACACCTCACACCCGAGGCTCATTAACGAACACAGGGTCATTGAACACCCTGTTACTATGTACTAGTGGTCAATGAAAAAGAATATTGTTGTGCAGCCGATACTAGTGGTCAATGACCTCCCCTCGCGCGTTTACAACTATTACTTGCAGACGGATGTACTTTCTAAGTATCTGTGTTGGCGAATTCGCCACTTATGTTTTTACATCTAAATAAATTTTATTACTACTGTAGTGTTCCATGGAATTTCTGCCAAGTCCATAGAATTTACAAGAAACGTGAATTCAAACATTCTAGAACTATGAAAATATCTATATAAACTCGTTTTTTTCATTCGCCCGCCATTGTCCCCTTAGCTGTCAGTTCGTACGCGTCAGTCAATATTAATCCGCCGATAAATTCATTGTATTTTAATCATATTACATATTATATTGTTATAAAGAAAAGTTGGTTTTGTGAATGAAATTGTGAAGTTGAGTAAGTAATCTCTTTCATTCAGTTGACCCAAAACATTTCTTTGCATTTGAGATGAATTAATATTTAGAGGAAGTTGTTTGTTGAGATTAATAAATCAATTATTGAACACACCTAGTAAAACCTTCAAATAATCAAGTATCATTTAAAAGTTAGTAATAAACAAACCTCTAAACTACTACCTACTAGATAAAAAGAAAATATTTCGTAAAAGTTGCAAGACACCTAGTAAAACCTTCAAATAATCAAGTATCATTTAAAAGTTAGTAATAAACAAACCTCTAAACTACTACCTACTAGATAAAAAGAAAATATTTCATAAAAGTTGCAAGACTAAGACCACCTCGGTCTTTTGGTCTTGCATTTGCTCATCACTATCCATGGAGTCAAAGGATAGTACTTACGCGTTTTATTCTGACAAAATTCGTTTACTACAAAATGACTTCAGTGTATCAACTGACATATTTTATATATTATATAATGTGATTAAATTGTTGAACGTAGTAAGCGAATAAATAATATTATAATAACCAAGACACCATAAGGGTTTAGACAAACTTGTAAAACCACATCCTTGGCATAAACTGAAGGTACTTCGGTACTATATATGAGGGAGTTGCTAATTAAGTCTGTCGGGATGGGACTATAGGTACTGTATGGTGAGGTTTGGTGGTTTTGATACTTGTCTAAGTACTACAACACTTTGGAATTAGTTGCCAATAATCACCAGTATAAACGAACACTTGATAATACCTATCTAATCTTTTTACTTCTAACTACCCCAAGGGGATATAGTGGGTAGTTATGAATTCGCAATTTTTAAGGTAATTTTTTTATTGCAGATTATCATCTATTATCATGCTGATTTTGTATTCTAAAAGTTTCATCACATTGGATCTGTATATGTTGTACGCGTGCGTGCATGCGTGTGTGTGTATTTATGTAGAACTTTAAAAAAAATGCTTATGCATTGATCGATAAGGGAACTCAATTAGAAGGCATAATCGGTGAACGTTGCGCAAGCGCATAAAGTAATCGCGTAGACCAGCCGACGACAGGTCTTAAGCCATGTAGGTGCCTTGAGTTCCTGCTTCTCCTATAATATTCTAACTTCGTCTCTATCGAGATGTTAAATTTTTTTTTAAAAAATAATAATAATTTGAAATTAAAATTAATATTCATCATAATAGTATCATTCCCCACGTTTTTATTTTACGTCAACCTGCCAGGGGCGTGCCCAGAACCTTCGAACTAAGCAAACCCTGAAAGAAAGTTGGGAAACGTCGAAAATTTAATGTATTTAAGCATCGTTGTTCATTTGAGTGGCCATGAAAATATTTTAAAATCTAATGACAAAATAATATCACCATAGCTAATACAACTAACCCTAGAACAGGGTTACCTAGTTGGGCAGCAGTAATCTTCATAATAGTCTCTGTGATAAAGGTGTGAAAAATAAAATAAAAAATCAAATAAATAGCACCCATCGTTTCTACATACGGTTCAGTTGTGGTAAATCTTGTGGTAAAGTTTCAATAAAACGGACAAATAATATTTTGTCTAGAATTTTTTAATATAATATTCATAAGCAAGCCAAGATTTTCGGCTTCTATGAACAATTCCGCTACTGGAACCTACGTATTTTGAAACGATGATTTTTTTCCTGAAACAGGGCAGGTTTTAAAATTGGCTACTCAAAAAAGAAACAGCTGGTCGTATGGTATCATTTGAATGTTATTGAATTTTTCAATTAATGGAGGACAGTTTGCAAACGAACCGAGTATAAATTCGTATTGTAAAAAGTATCGAAAATCTATTTGTTGGAAAAATGAGTGTTTGTAATACAAATATCGGACAGGATACCGAAAGTTAGTGAAATTTTGTATATTAAATGTATTCTGTAACCGCAACATAAGTGTTCAAATTGCTTTAGGATTCTTTCACTATCGGGAGATTTCAGATCCAAATTGGATATGCCCAAAATACAATATCACCTACGCTCTGTAGAAGTGATGGGCAAAGCGAGTCTCAGTTTTGAATTGAGACCATTCTGAGCAATCTTATTAATAAGGGATACAGTTGATTTAAGTTTTCATTGTACGTAATTAACAATTAAATCAAGATTATAATTAGAATCCTAGCTTTTCATCAAAATATTTTGAGGAAAGTCTCCATACTCAACTCGTTTTGTGCACATACTATTTCCGCGCTGTGCGTAAAATAATATACAACTTTAAAAACAATTAAGGTGAATCATATGTTGAATCAGTGACTAGAAGAAGGAAAAACTGCGCGACAGAGGAAAGTAAGAAAACAGTTGGCACAGTAAGTCCAATCAATCAATCAATCAGTGGCGCTACAACACATCGTGGATCATGGCCTCCTCCAGAAGCAACCTCCACACCTCCCTGACCATCGCTTCCTGCCGCCAATTCACAATGCCCATTGTCCGCTCTGCTCCATCTTACCATCTCAGATCTGCGTACATTCTCGTTCGTGGCAACTCTCGAAGATTTGTTGAGAACTCTGCTACTCAAGTTCTGTCTTTAGTTTCTGTCTGGGGCATGAAAAATAAACTTTGGTTTGCTCCTAATAAGACATATGGCTTGGTGTTTAAAGACTTACTTCAAAGACAGCCGTCTATTAAGTTCTTAGGAACTTATGTAAGTTTTCGGGATCAATTCACTTGCTTAGGAGTTTTTATGGAAAGAGGACCGAGTTTTAAAAATCATGCACGATTGTGTGTCGACAAAGCTAGGTCTGCTTTTTTAAAAATCTCACACATTGCCAAGGCAAAATGGGGTTTACAGTTTCGAGTCTCTTGTCTTTTCTATAAGGCAGTTTACCTCGGCATTGCTTGCTATGCGGCTGGCTGTTGGTCTCACGCTTGTGAACTTCAACATATACGTAGAATTTTGCTCTCAGGTCAAAGATTCGCTCTTATTGCATATGGAACGAGTCAACAAGCATTGCCTATATTGACGGGCATGACACCCCTAGATCTGGAAATGCAGCGTAGAGGTGCAATTTTCAATCTAATGCGGGGCCGTTCTTCTGTAATTGGAAATGTTCTTCTTTTCCCTCCTGAGGGCCGAGTGTCACGCAGTGTTCTTGAATGAAGTGTTTTCGAAAATTTGCTGAATATCTGGCAGTCCCGTTGGACGGCTTGCTCAGTGGGAAGAATATCGTTTTTATTTTTTCCTGACGTGAGGAATCGACTTAAATCTTCTTGGGTTGTCCCCGACTTCTGGACTTCTCAATTTTTCACAGGACACGGAAATTTTAAGAGTTATCTTTACCGATTTAATATTGCCTCCTCTACCTCATGTCAGTTCTGTCAGTGCCCAGACTAAACTTCGGAACATATACTGTGGGAGTGTTGCCACCCAATGGTGTCCTCTTTTAGATCGGAGCTTCTCGTTGCTGTCCGTGGGCCTCTTCAAGGTCCCATTGGTCACGCGTATTTTGTGATCTCGAAGAACAATTTTAAAGCCTTTAAAAAGTTTTGTCATAGTTATGGTGCCTTACTATTGTTAGATTCCCAGTAGGTTATTTTTTTTACAGAGATCTTGCTCATACTCCTGATATTTCTCATTTATAAGATCTGAAGTCCCCGAGTGTGAATCCTCCATTCACATTCGTCGATTTTTCTTTTGCACTATGGTGCCGAGATTACTAATCTAGAGGGCTCCATGAGCTACTATTCGTGCTATGATTTTTTTTCTTGTCGCTCACTTAGTGTTCTGTGAAGGGGCCGTATACAGTCCCCATATGCAGAGCGGGTGGTGGTGGAAGTACCATCTCAGATTTGGCCTACCAACGTTTCTTGCTCGTTGAGTGGCACAGTGAGTCCACTCCCTTCAAAATTTCCATCTTTTCCAGTTTCTTTTGCCGGTATCGCACAGCAACTATAAAAAAATCGAAAAATATAATGAAAAAGATATACCCAAGAAATATACAAGAAAATTTAATAAATACTGCAAATCTATTGATATCAAATTTAAGAAAAGATTGGAGTATGATACTGTCGAATTTTAGGTCAAAAACTATAACAGCCTTGCTCACCTCTAGTGGTGTGAGATATATTAAATTAAGGAAGGTAATTTGTGTACTACGCTTCTTAGATACTGGACCCCCAGCCTCACGATATATTAATTAAATCCCACAGTGTCTCAAAATTGCCTGAATGCAGCACCAAAAGCCACGCTTTAAGCACCGCATATCCTGTCTTAAGTCTTTCAGTAAGTACGTGGAATCTCATATACCTACCTAATAGTAATCTTACTTACATACACCCTATTACTCAACTTTGTTATTCAAGCACATGTAAGTGCATGGATCAAATAAAACTCCTTCAGCAGGTTTAGCAAAGAAAACGTAGCTTATAGTTACACGAGATCATTCTCCTTCTTCATCTGCTATCATATTAGGTCATTTGACCTGTTTGTGAAGGTGGGACTATCCTGGGGAGCTACTCATGACACGTTCTTAATGCGTTCTTGGCTTGCCTTAATCTTAAAAATGTATAAAGCAGTACTCTATTATAATCCGATCTTTATTTTTCTCTAAATTTAATCACGAAAAATTTGTTAATATCAACGTTTACAGTGAAATTTTCATTAATTGTTGTATAAATTAATATTATTATTCCATTAATTTAGCTTCAAAGATTGCTGAATTCTGAAGCTGATCTTAATATAAATTGAAATAATGATAACATCTGCAATTTTCGCCTATAAAAATTATGCGCACTGGCAAACGCAACCACTCTCAGGTGCCAGACTTACCTTTTTCATACCTATATTCAATAAGGAAGGAAATACAAAAAAACCAGCCATTAACAAATGATTCATCTAAAACGTTTCTATCTCTCGGTTTCTGACGAAGAAGACCTCTGGTTGTGATTGCCCCTGTGGATCGGCACTACGGTGCTATTTTCCAGAGCTGCGGCTGCGGTGTGGTGGTGGTGGTGGTGTTAAGGGGGGAGGGGGTAATAAAATTTCAACAGCAATAGTTTCTAAACAGTTTTGTAGCGTCGTCACGTCTATCTCTATTCATCGTGAGGATTATTTCATTTTTAGTAGAGTTTTCACTTGACGACGGTGTCCCCTACGCGTTCACAGTCCAACTCCTCTTAAGACCTGGGACAATCCCAAGCAAATCATAAAATCACTCGGTTATATTAAACTTTGTCTTTTAAAATTTAATGGTAGTTATTAACACAGACGACGATAAGTACTGAAAATGACACAATTTTTCACTTTTTACTACTGATTACTCCAGTGAGGTGGATTCGCAATATTTAAGGTGATTTTTTTAATGCAGAATATCAACTCAGTAAAGAAAATCAAGAGACAGAAATTGAAAGAAGAAGAGGTCTAGCATGGGCCGCCTTTGGTAAACTATCTTATATCCTCAAGTCTCCGATATACGCCAATTATTTTAAAAAGAAAATCTTTGAAGCTTGCGTTTTTCCAATACTGATGTATGTATTTGAAACTCTTGTGTTTTCAAACATAACTTAGTAGTACCACAAGGAGCCATGGAAAGGAGAATGCTGGGTTTTCGTTAAGTGAAAAAAAAACAACTTTTGGATAAGAGAGAAAACCAAAATAACCAACGTTGTCCATAAGGTTGCCAAGAAGAACAGAAGCTGGACCACAGACTTCAGATGGACTAAGAAAGTGCTGGAATGGCGACCTAGAATGGGCAAAAGAAGTGTTGGAAGGCCTCAAACAATGTGGTCTTATGATATAAGACGAGTGGCTGAAGGCGTATCGATGCGGTATGCTCAAGATAAGGATCTGTGGAGGTCTCAGGTGGAAGCCTATGTCTATTACTGGATAAAAGCTGTATTAGACGAACATCATGTTGAGATTGTGTTCTGAAAATTTCATCAGAATGTATCTGTTTATATGTGTTGTATACTATGTGCTATGAACTATGTAAGGTGTGTTTATTCTGCTCCATTGATTATAGACTAAAGTACTCATTCGTAAAATTTTAAGTGTCAAATATTTCAAATGGACCTTAAGTTCAGGGAACTTTAATTTGATATTATTATTTTAAAATTGATTACGAGGCATATCCATTTCTTGAAATGACATTAAATAATTATACATACATACATACCATCACACCATATCCCTTACGGGGTAAGTAGAGATAGTCTTGTGAATGATACCGTTGGTTGCATTGGAAAAATTTCTGCCTGGATGTCGCTCTACAAGCTAAAATTAAACCCAACGAAAACCGAGTTTATGTGGGTAGTTTCACCGCGACGACAGCATCTCATTGAAAATACTCCGATTAACATCAATGGAGAAGAACTTACACCATCAAATACCTTCAAATTTCTAGGCGTCCACCTGGACAACAAACTATCGCTTGACTTGCAAATCTCAAAAACTGTTAGCTCTTGTTTCTTTCATCTGAGGCAATTGAAAAGTATCCGCCGGAGCTTACCCAAAAACGAAGCTAAAACGCTTATTAATGCATTTGTGGTGTCTCGGCTGGATTACTGTAATGCTATTTATGCGGGTTTGCCAAAGTATCAGCTTGATAGATTACAAATAATTTTCAACGCAGCTGCGAGGTTGATATATGGAGCCGACAAAAGATGTCACATAACACCTCTCCTTAACGAACTGCACTGGTTGAGATGTCCAGAACGAGTGGACTATAAGGTATGCCTGATGGTGTTTAAAGCTCTGAACGACTTGGCTCCACACTACATTCAGGAATTGTGCCAGAGGAATGTTCCATCGGGGAGGCAGTTTACGCTGAGATCGTCTGAATCACAGAGTACCAACTCTTTAAAAGAATTGGACAGAGTCAATAAGGCGGCTTACTATGATCGCGGTTTTAGTGTGAACGGACCTTTAAAATGGAATAAATTGCCTCTTGACATACGTGGAACTCAGAGCATTGACACCTTTGGTAAACTTCTTAAGACTGCCTTGTTTCGTAGAGCCAACAAATAAGCTTCAGCGCCCTTGGAGTGATCTTGTGTCACTAAACGGCGCTTTATAAATTTTTATTATTATTATTATAGAGAGAACCGAGCGCCATACTCCTCTATTTTTGCACACATTCCTAGCTTCCTTTACATCCATGCATCGTCTCATATATGCTCGTCGATTATTCAAGCTTCTTATATTTCCTTTTTTTTTCAAAATATCATTCACATGGGCATGCCATCCCTTTCTGGGGCGGCCCCTGCTATTCGCTCCATCTCTTACACCCATGTATATTGTTTTGGTCAGTCGTTCATCATTCATTCTTTCAATATGTCCAAACCATCTCAAGGAATTCACTTTCATTTTACTTATAATACTCTTCTTCATCTTGTATTCCTTCCTTATGTCCTCACTTTATATTCTATCATATATCGTTCTATTACATACTCTTCTTAGTGATCTCATTTCTACAGCATTTATTCTACTTTCATGCTTCTTTTGCCATGTCCATTTTTCACTGGCATACATCAAAGTGGGCACTATTATCAAGTAATTATCAATAATTATCAAGTTTTAATAATAAAATAATCCGACCAACTCATTTCGTGAAAATGTTGATAATTTTTCACACAAAAATTGAATTCAAAATTTGAGTGGCTCGGTAGTGAGGAGTATAGCGTTGGCCAAAACCCACTCATTTACTCTGGTCTCTGTAAACCATAAATAAGTTAGGTGATACCGGTTTTACTCACATTGTTAGGGATTCTACCGGTTATGAACGAATTCATTTGTGGTTTAAAACAATGTGAATTGTAATAAATAAAAAAAATGGTGATAGGATGATTAGTGGAGATACGCGCATGTGTCGTGCTTCCTTTTTTAAGGTTATGCACATCTCCATATTTGTCGTGTGTGTATGTTTGAAGTATTTATATATGAAAATGGGATTCATAAAAATGCATTCAGGAAATGTTTTCATGATGAATAAAAAAAGGAGGATTGTTGACAACACTATTCAGTTTTCTGTGTTTTCTATGTGTTTATTCACTGTTGTAGTTTGAGAAAGTTTATGTTTTTGTATATTTAATTCTTTCTTCTGAGTAAAGTAGCTCTTTTAATCATTTTTTACAAAGTTTCTATGAATATAGTTAATTCTTGTGGTGTTATCTTTAGATTATTTCTTGTAATAATTATAATTTCATATTATGTACCTGTAATAAATAAGTTTATAAAAATAAATAAAATAATATTTGTTTAGTTGCCTTCATCGGTTCATTACATGTCGCTTCGGACACTACTCCATACCCCTGGATAAAGCTTGAGATAAAAGCTTATTATGGAAAATTACTTTCCTCTCTTGGGCATTCTCAAAAGTGCCACCAGAGTGTGGTATATTCTCCTTTGAAAAACTACAAGAAAAAATACCCCATCGGACCCCACGGCCGACAATTTCGATAAGTTTTCTATCGCGTGAACACTTTCAGAGGGCTAGGGTCGAGAGTTTATTAATTTCCTAAAACGAGACTCGAATATTATTTCCATTTCCAAGGAAAAGCAAGAAAAAAAACTAGGCATTTTATATTAAATTCGAAAATATCTGAAGACAATATTCCTTAAATATGCGGCAACATCTTGACCTAAAGATAAGTATTTTTTTTTATCTTGGAAAAGATGTGAGTAAGGTTTTGTCGTACGATATTTAATTTAATATAAATACAACCATATTTATTATATTGCTTTCTCTGGTGTATGAAAACTACATACTTCGAATAGAGTAAATGATTTCAAAATATTTTTTTAGTAATTTTTAATAAAAAAAATCGGTCTTCTTATTTTCCCAAGTTTACATTTATCAAGCTCGTATCCATTCTAAGTTCAAATGGCTCCAGAATGGCTCATCTCGCAAAGCACATACAAGTACAGAGTGATTGCCAAAATCAAAAATCTGTGTATTGGAGGAACAAAAGAGAATCTGTAAAAGATGATCCCAAAAAACTATGGCACAGCCTTAATATTGTAAATAAGAAGACCGTCCTAGTCATTAAACACTTGTGATGTAGTTTCAATCCCACAAAAACCACAAAATTCGAAACGACTATTAGACAAAATGAAAATAGTCAATGAGTGTGATGTGGCAAAATGATAAATTACCCAAGACTTCTCTGTTTCGCAGAGCCAACAAATAAGCAAAATTGGAATGGTCTTTTATCATAAAATGAAGCTATGTATTTATTTATTTTATTTGTGTTAAATTTGGACAAAAACAGCGTTAAAACATAAACAAAACAATAATGACATCAGGTACTAAGGCCTATTACATTATTTTTTCGTTGTGATTTAGGAAACAAAAATATTACAAGATTTGACGGTAACTTTGTGGTAGTCCATGATTGCAATAATAATAATGATGCAAATACTTTGCTAAATACCACTTATTGAGTATAATCAAACACTACTAGTTTCGGGAGTGCACTCCTCCCATCGACAGGTGAATTATCATCATCATCATCATCATCTGTGGCTCCACAACCCAGGTCGGGTCTTAGCCTCCTGCAGAGCCCGCCTCCATGACTGTCGATCCTGCGACGCATTGCGCCAGTTATGGACGCCGATGTTGTTCGCATCCTTCACCACACCGTCCAGCCATCGAAGCTTCGGCCTTCCAACTTTTCTTCGTCCCCCCGGTGCACCATTCATGATCCGTCTTGGGACGTCCTCCTCGCTCATTCTTTGGACGTGTCCAGCCCATCGGAGTCTTCCTATTCTTATTTCTGTCACTATGGTTGCCTCTTTGTACAGATCATACAATTCGTAGTTGTGGCTGATACGCCACTCTCCATTGTCACAAGTCGGGCCGTAGATCCTCCTCAGCACCTTCCTCTCAAAAATTTCCAGGGCTCTTTCATCAGATTTAGCGATTGCCCAACATTCTGATCCACGACAGGTGAATTATAACAGTTATAATTATTCACCTGTCGATGGGAGGAGTGCACTCCCGAATAGTAGTGTTTAATTATACTCAATAAGTGGTATTTAGCAAAGTATTTGCATCATTATTATTAAATTACAAGTTAATGAACAATCTTAAGCATAAAACCATGTTTACAAAACTATATAAATAATCCAATACATAAAATGTAGGTACATTAATACCTAAGTACAACAAGTAAAACACCGTCATGTTTTCTTATACTAATCGGGCATTGATTTTCTTTTGTATAAGTGTTGTGGAACTGAGGTGGAATATTGAACAGAATTGAGAGGATTCAGAGAAGGTTTGTTAAAACGCTCAATTTTAGAAAAAAAATTTACCGCCATGATTATGACCAATCTTTAAAATTACATGGGTTTATATCACTTGAGAAAAGAAGAAAGATATCCGATGTCTATCTGCTTTATAAAATACTTAATAACCTTGTAGACAGCTCTTACCTACTCCAAAAAATTTCTTTCAACTGCCCCATGAAAACAACACGCCAAAATCACCTTTTCTATACACCATACTGCAGAACAAATTACGCACAGAATAATTATGTCAACAGATGCTTAAATTATTACAATAGTCTTGACCCCCAACCTGATATATTTAACTCCACACAGACATCGATGAAACGCCAATTACGCGCAGTTATTGGTAATATTACTGGTTATAAATCAAACCTACTTTCCTTAAACCTTCATCCCTTCATACAATGACTACCCAACATCAATACTATATAATAATTTAAATATGTGAAACTTTACAATTGGCTATTTCTTTTGTATTCTCATTTGCAATTAAGTATTATAAATTTATAGCTGTTAAGTTTCTAAACAAATAAAAAATAAAATAAAATAAAAATAAATAAATAAAATAAAATAAAATATGTCAAACTCTTGAAACTTGTTATTGTATGAATTGCCATGTTTTGTGCATAATTGGTATGTATATTTGATTATTATTATTAAACGGTGCACTGATCATTGGCTCATAGGCTACATTATAATACAAAAGCGTGTGACCGCCAGACTTCTGTAGGTCATAAATAGTATAAAGGCATATGTTTTTACGAAGTAAATTACAGCAGGTAACGTCTAATAGCTATGAATCCTAAGTAGTATATAGTAGTATTATCATGATAGCCTTTGTTTGGTGGTTGGTATCTATGTTATATCCATGACAACTTCCTGGTCAGTTGTGTCCTTACCAGGTGTGAAACCGCACTGATAGTTACCAATTATTATATTGGTAAATATTGGGAGTTTGAAAAGAGTAAATCCCCTATAGCTTTGTGTATTAGAGTTGGTCTCCTTTTTTGCAATGAACACATAACACCCTCAGAATAATCATCCGGTAGCACGTCTCCATTCCATTCTTCTGTTATTATTTCAAGTATTATCTGGATAAGGCTTTCATATATTTTTTTATGGTTATTGATTAATAAATTCATAACTACACACTTTTACTGTGTAAATCAATGTATATCTAAATATGTAACTCTATTATTTATATAGTGAACATCAATTTTATCTGCAATACCCCACTAGGGAAAAAATCTGTGCCAAGTCTAAGTAATCTCGAAACAGTGACATTGTTATAGTGAATGCCATCAATAGTAGGTACATAAAATTGTACATCTACATAATATTACAAATAAACTCTTATAACAACAATTATAAACATATTTATATTCACTTCTTCTTTGCCCTTTTCCCGTCTTAGTCGGGGTCGGCTCTCTTGGTACGTAATCGCCAGGACACCCTGTCCTGGATCGTCACGGTATCGATACAGTGTTTATTTTTTTTATATTAAGCAAAAGATACTGAGGTCGAAACCTATTGGTGAACACTCCCCCCTGCTTAGTGTCCTTGAGTGTCCGACACTTATAGCCATTCCTTTATCCAACTGTCGATTTGTTCAAGAGAATTTATTTCTCTTTACATATTGACATAGTTTCAAACTAAGATCCGAAACTAAGCTAGGTCTATATTTTTCATTGTTTTTCAACTTAGAAGTCAAAAAAATCAACTTCGAGGCTTCGCAGCATATAATGTTATGTTCATGGATGGACTCAGAATTTGTAGTAGAACATTTAGTGTGTCTGTGTGTGCATGGGTGTTATCCGTCCCCCCTTCTAACTTTTGACCCGTTTTATGCACAGAGCCCAAAATTTCCGAAAATATAGAAAGTTAAAGGCCTAAAAACTGTTATCCTTAAATTTCGAATATCTGTCTCGGTAAGGGGTTATCAACATTTGAATTTTCAATTTACTTTTCCATATATCTATGAAACCATAAAAGCCAGAACGCTGAAAATTGCTATAAATATATACAAATACAAAATCTCAAAATTTGTTTTTTAATAGTTCCAGAGTCTCTCAAACATCTTTTTATTGAGTTAAACATTTTTTTATGATAAATTAATGTGTTTAACTGCCTAAATTTCCATTTTTTTTTAATATCGAAAAATGCCGAAACACCCCAACTAGATAATTTAATTTGCTATAAAAAGTACCAGAATTAAAGTAGTATGTTTGGATCTTTTTTAACATTTTTTGTAAAAATGGATTTTAGTACCGACATCGTTTAATACAATTATTATTATGGCAGTAAACACAATATCTACGGGGACTCTCAATAGTTTGATCCTTGATATCCATTGATATACTATCCTATCTTGACATACATAACTACATGTTTTGTATAGAAAACTAAATATATTTAAATATTGCTTAATTTGGATTTATAGGTTTATAGTTTTGTATGTATTCCTCAACTATACACACTATCGTCTTCGGCAGTTGTATCTCGTGTGTTACATGCAACTAGTTTTAGTTTTAATATATTATTTAAGGGGGGGACTGCTGCCAACGTACCTATTTTTCAATTTGATGTACCATCATTATTTCTTATCAAATCGTTTTGAAAAAAATAATTTAGATAGTTTGGATATTAATAAAGAAAAATATACCTTAACTTTTTGATAATGTTCTGTATAAATTCTTGTAGAAAAATAATGGCATACCCCGATTTTCAACGTTTATCATATATTTTTAATAAACTATAAGGCGTAATAGAGTAATATATTTTTTTTTTAAATTAAAGAAGACAAAAATATCTAGAAAAATATGATGTGACGTTGCATTAATGCTTCAGGTTTAATAAATAAACCTAAAAAAACATTTATTTTCCATTCAGCGCCATTGCGTAATAAAAGTTTTTTTGGTTTATTAACTTAACCTGATGCATTAATGCAACGTTACATCGTATTTTTTCAGATATTTTGATCTTCTTTAATTTATAATAAAATATAATGCTCTATACCTTATAGTTTTTTAGAAATTTAAGATAAATGTCAAAAATTGGGGTACGCTTATTATTTTCCTACAAGAATATATACAGAACATAATTAAAAAATTAAGGTATATTTTTATTTATTAATATCCAAACTAACTCGGTTATTTTTTTTCAAAATGATTCGTTTTGTAGTAATGACGCAAATTCAAATTGAAAAAATATGTACGTTGGCAGCAGTCACCCTCTTACATATTATTTATTCTCTAAGATAAGTAAATGAATCCAACGTATATTTTCTTTTTTCAAACGATTCGTCTATTTTATTTTTATAAAAATATCTCACAAAGAAGACACGTTTGCACCCAACAACTCCTTATTTCCTTTTTCATTTCAATTTCCATTTTCCCGCGCCGACAAATGACTGATGATACAGACAATGTCGTATATTTCTATGATTACAACGAATATCATCCTTGAAATATATATTTAGATATTATTCTTCGAAGTATGAAAGAAAGTTTTTGAAATGTGTGTTCGTTTACCGAATCATATATGTTTTTTGTCGAAATTTCAATACAAACTCAACTCGACATTCACAAAAAACTCCCCCTCAAAAATTTATTTATTTTATTTTATAATTAAAATATTTATAAAAATAAATTAAAAACACACAGTTTTAATCTGTAGATGGATTAAAATCTGGATTAAAACTGTGTGTTTTTATTTATTTTTATAAATATTTTATTTATAACTATAAACTTCCACTGTGTTAACGAAAAAACCTTGAAATTATAGTGAACCCCCGGCAAACTTCGTATTGCCTGTATAATTAAAAATCGTCATCCATAACCACCCGTCGCTTCAGACTCTTCAATACCTCTCATCCCTTCAGTACTTCCCGTCCCTTCAGTACCTCCCGTCCCTTCAGTTACTCCCGTCCCTTCAGTTACTCCCGTCCCTTCAGTTACTCCCGTCCCTTCAGTTACTCCCGTCCCTTCAGTTACTCCCGTCCCTTCAGTTACTCCCGTCCCTTCAGTTATTCCCGTCCCTTCAGTTATTCCCGTCCCTTCAGTTACTCCCGTCCCTTCAGTTACTCCCGTCCCTTCAGTTACTCCCGTCCCTTCTGTTACTCCCGTCCCTTCAGTACCTCCCAGCCTTTCAGACCCCTCATTACCTCCCGTCCCTTCATTACCTCCCGTCCCTTCAGTAGGTCCCGGTCATACGCTCGACAATTCACCAAAGTTTCATTGCGATCGGATGAACGGTTCTCAGGATAGTCCACCTTCATCGGTAAAATGACCTGATACCCGATGAAGAAGAAGAAGAAGAATTTTTTTTAATCCAGAAACCATCCCGGGCACACACTCGACAATTCACCAAAGTTTCATTGCAATCGGATGAACGGTTCTCAGGATAGTCCACCTTCATAGGTAAAATGACCTGATACCCGATGAAGAAGAAGAAGAAATTTTTTTAAATCCAGAAACCATCCCGGGCATACGTTCGATAATTCACCAAAGTTTCATTGCAATCGGATGAACGGTTCTAAGGATAGTCCACCTTCATAGGTAAAATGACCTGATACCCGATGAAGAAGAAGAAATTTTTTTAAATCCAGAAATCATCCCGGGCATACGTTCGATAATTCACCAAAGTTTCATTGCAATCGGATGAACGGTTCCCCGGATAGTCCATCTTCATAGGTAAAATGACCTAATACTCGATGAAGAAGAAGAAGAAGAAAAATTTTTTTGATCCAGAAACCATCCCTGGTATACTCTCGACAGTTCACCAAAGTTTCATCGCAATCGGATGAGCGGTTTTGGAGCGCATTCAACACATACATAGATACATACAAACATTCAAATTTATAATATAGACTAGTGAACCCCCGGCAAACTTCGTATTGCCTGTATAATTAAAAATCGTCCTCCATAACCACTCGTTGCATCAGACTCTTCAATACCTCCCGTCCCTTCAGTTACTCCCCTCCCTTCAGTAACTCCCGTCCCTTCAGTAACTCCCGTCCCTTCAGTAACTCCCGTCCCTTCAGTAACTCCCGTCCCTTCAGTTACTCCCGTCCCTTCAGTTACTCCCGTCCCTTCAGTTACTCCCGTCCCTTCAGTTACTCCCGTCCCTTCAGTTACTCCCGTCCCTTCAGTTACTCCCGTCCCTTCAGTTAATCCTGTCCCTTCAGTTAATCCCGTCCCTTCAGTTGTTCCCGTCCCTTCAGTTACTCACGTCCCTCCGTATTGTATTCAAAAATCCTTTGAAAATATTATCCCATCACAAATAAAGACATCATCATCAGCCTGTTTTTGTCCACTGCAGGACATAGGCCTCCCCTCTCCTTCTCCACTCCTCCTGTTCCTGTGCGACTCCCATCCACTGTGGTCCAACAAATATTTTAATGTCGTCCATCTGTTAGGTGGTCACCCTTGTGGTCTCTTGTCGCCTTTGGTTCTCCACTCCACCAGTCTTTTTGTCCATCTTCTGTCGGTCATTCTTGATATGTGTCCTGCCCATCTCCACTTCTGCATGGTTATTCTCTCACATTAAAATCACTGTAACTCCACCCACACAGGGGGCAATGCTGTAAATGTTGTAGTGTTGGATGATTTTTGTTTCTATTGATTACATAGTTTCATTTCAGACCTTGATAATGCCGAGTCAACTCAGCGAAAAAGTTCGATCATTGTAATCGAATTTTGTGGAAAAATACTTTGTTATATTTGTTCATTGATCATATACTTCTTTAAATTATTATAAAAAATGACTTACATTAGTCTGGAAGTCGCTAAATCTAACTCTATAATAAATATTTTTTTACAAAACTGAACACATCTGATGGGATACTAACTGAACATCCAAATAAATTCGGTCGCTTTGGGAGTTAATATTTTGAATGACTGTTATTTATATTTAATTCCCCCGTCGCCTTTGTTATGGTCACATTTCCAACTTACTCACTGCCTATGTTTGCCGTAAAGCACCGCGCTTGTAAGTTATTGAAAAAAGTTTCTCAGCAACAAGATTAAGTTTCTGGAACACATTTTTTTTAAATCCTCTGAGGACGCCATCAAGTGATGTACAGTCGCCAAAAACACACCAATAATGGCGTACGGCACTCTTGGGCTTTATGAAATATGCGTCGCGTCGGTGGACAGTACCGAAATCAGGCATTGCACAAACGTGTTGTTGTTTGTATGAACATTTTAAAAAATGCCACGAAATTATATTTAATGCAAATTCCGTTAATATCAGGATGCCTAAAGGGAAGTATATGGAGGAATAAGCACATGAATATCGAAAGCAAAGTCCGGATATATAAAACATGTGTAAGACCCCTTGCAACCTACGGAGTAGAGACCAGACCAGACACAACGAGAACAAAATCTCTTCTAAGAACATCAGAGATGAGGACATTGAGATATATAACCGGAAACACACTAAGAGACCGAATTCGAAATACTGAAATAAGAAAAAAGTATAGTACCAAAGACATCGTCAGATGGGGAAGACAGCGGAGGCGATATTGGAGCTCAGATGTTAACAGAATGGATGAAAATAGACTCCCACGTATCGCTCTCCAGGAGAACCCAGCTGGAAGAAGGCCACCAGGAAGACCTCCAAAGAGATGGCAAGACAACTGGCAGTCCACATCGCAGGAGACAGAATAGCGGTAGAAACAGATCTTCGGATCTATGAAAAGGAAGAAGAAGAAGAAGTTAATATAGAAGTTAAAGTGTTAAAAACATTAAAAATGTCAGGAACAAAGTGGCTACTCGAAGTAGGTAAATTTCAAAATAAAATGAATGTGTCAACAATAATAATTTAATTTCTTTCGGTTTCTCTTCTTATTGTATTTTTTGGCTGTCATCTTTTTTTTGTGAACTTTTTACTGTGTAGGTTGATATATAAATAATATTTTACTGTGAACTTTTTATTGTTAAGGTTGATTTATGTAACTATATTTTTTATTGTTTTTATTTATTGTATACCTAATATGTATGTGTTATATTTTTTTGTATTGTAAAATGTACTAACTTTACAAACTTTACTGATAATTGCTTCGGAACAGACTCTGTCTAGTGAAGCAGTTATCTTTAATATATTTTGTTTTTAATATTGTGCTACTAAATAAATAAGTAGGTAAATAAAATAAATATTTTTTATTTATTGCAATGGTTCTCTCCGGGACAATATTTTTTATGTCATTCCATTGACTTTTTAATGGTACATCTAGCGGTGTGTTCAATATCCTAATTGCGACATCGGGTTTAGGCGCTATAATTATTTTTATTTACTTCTTCATACTTAACATTTTTATTAAGTGTTTTCTAATACATTCTTCCCGTTTTTCTATAGTTAACTTACAAAAATTATATTTACCCGTCTTTTGTGAACACTTGCCATACCTTTTTTTTTTCGAGTTAAATTACTTTTCTTCTGAACAAAATCGTTGCGCGCGAACGTTGCAAACTTCAGTCGCCTAAGAGTATGACTGTAAATAACACGACCTGCTACGACTGATTTCGTACACCCATAGCACAAGCATTGCTGCTTAGTTAAGGAAACGTATGAGGATGTATACATATGTTTTTGTTACAAGGACATATTTATTCTTTCAAAAAAAAAAAGTGTGGAGTGTTCACGTTCACGAAGATTACGTCGTCAATATTATCTAGCCCTCCATGATTTATAGCCACAAATAATGCCGTGATTCTATAAAAACTTTCATATCATTACCGAATTTTACTTTTAATTTTTATATTTTTAATAAATTGCTTGAATTTAAGTGGAAAAATATTTTTATCAATTCATTTAACTAGATTCGGTATTTTATGGAGAACCAAATCACTCATATATGAGTGGATAACCTTGATCCACTATAGAAGATCACTCGAAGACGAATGGATAACAGCAATTCATTATAGAAAATCACTCATAGACGAGTGGGTAACCGTGATTCGCTATAGAAGATCACTCGTAGACGAATAGATAACCGTGATTCATTATAGAAGATCACTCATAGACGAGTGGATAACCGTGAATCGCTATAGAAGATCACTCGTAGACGAATAGATAACCGTGATTCATTATAGAAGATCACTCATAGACGAGTGGATAACCGTGAATCGCTATAGAAGATCACTCGTAGACGAATGGATAACCGGAATTCATTATAGAAGATCACTTATATACGAGTGTATAACCGTTATTCACTATAGAAGATCTCTCGTAGACGAATGGATAACCGTAATTCATAATAGAGGATCACTCGTTGACGAGTGGATAACCGTGACACACTTTAGATCACTCGTAGACGAATAGATAACCGTAATTAACTATAGAAGATCAATAGAAACGAAGATTGAATATTATAGAAAAACCAGGAACTCAAGGCAGTTACAAGGCTTACGACCTGTCATTGGCTGGTTCCCGTGTTAC
The DNA here is from genome assembly GCA_963576475.1 of Molanna angustata. NCBI lineage: Eukaryota > Metazoa > Arthropoda > Insecta > Trichoptera > Molannidae > Molanna > Molanna angustata. The sequence continues at coordinate 8,376,025 of OY754972.1, forward strand.
GTGATCACTTTATGCGCTTGCGCAACGTTCACGAATTATGCCTTCTTATCGAGTTCCCTTATCAAATTTTGAAAGTTCATATATATTTATACAATCACCTGAAAATAAGATATTATTACTATTGCCATCTATGAAGTAACGAAAAAAAACCCTTTTTTCCAACGGCATCTATTGAGAGATTGGTTTATTTGTAAGCTTGAAAATTGATTATTCATTTATTTGGATAATGTATGTACAGAAAGTTCTAACAGCAAAGCTAAATATCTGAAATTACTTCGGCATAATAGTAAAAAAAAGATTGAATTAAACAAAAAGAGAAAAAAGTGTAAAAATACTGATCATTCCAATACCCACATTGCACCATAGTAGGTAGGTGTTCATTTTTTCTTCTTGAAAGTTTGACAATCTCTAAATACATTTTTATGAAGTACATTTCTATTGGATTCTTAAACAAATAAAAGATATATTGTCGACCGCCGTGGCACAGTTGGTAAGCCGTTCGGTTTCTGTGCGGACGTCCTGGGTTCGATTCCCAGCAGAGGAGAAAATTATTTCTCACGCAAATATTGCTTTTCAGGGCTGGAAACAGTGGTTAGTTGGAAGAAATCGCCATACGACAATAAACTCGCCACTTGCGCAGGGTGCAAGGAAGTGTTCATTATTACTATTTACTATTTAATATTCTCAGAGGACAAAAGTTTTCACAATACACCACACACACACGAAAACATTGTCAAGAAACTCATAGTATGCACTTTCTACATGATACCTGTTGAGAATTTTTAAGTAAAATTGCATTACAAGCAAGATGAGCATGTATGAGATAATCTATCAATGTTGAAGAGGCGATATATATGAAAATTTGGACAGATGAAATCATAGAGAAGTAATATCTATAGAAAACTAATCAGCTCAAAGTTTATGGACTCTACATATTCTACATATACATGTGATATCACTATGAAGTCAATCGGACTTATAGTTTGGGCTGCAGAGAGATCACAAAAAAACAACGTAAATGATGAATTCATAGAGAAGAAATTAAAAGTTGTCTGTGAAAAACTAATGAGCTCTAGTTCTATGCACTTTACACATATGATGTTAATATGAAGTCGATCGGACTTATAGTTTGGGCTGTAGAGAGGACTCTAAAAGGATAATCCGTACGGCGTACGCCATATACACATCACGACGAAACTCACTACATGATGCCCGTAGAGAAATTGATGTAAAAATTGTGAAATCATGACTCTACGATTCCATAGTGTGGAGGGTAAAAGGATGGATATTATTGACGCAGAAGTCAAATATTTGATATGTAATTAAAGATTCATTTCTTAGAGAGATAATAATTGAATTTTGACATTCAAAAGGATCTTTAAAAATTCAGAGACTGTTTTTGTTTTCAAGTTAAAGATTTATTCACTTGGAATTCCACCAACTCATCATATAAAATTCTGGCGCTAAATCAAACTCGAAATCGTTGATATTCATTTATTTTTAACAATTTCCGTATCAATATTTTTTTAATCTGTATTATGCGACGCTACGGGTGTTATTTTTATTTTAAAATTGCTCCATTTTATCGGTGATTTTTCTCGAATAAGGATTTATGAAAAAGTATTTTCGGATGGCGGAAAGGAGGAATTATTTTCTCCTTATCTTATTTATTGTTTACTCAATGTATCGAAACTACCCACTTAGGTGTATGGACTAATAAATATTCCTCTCCAGCTTTATCTATCTTCCCCATAGTATTTTACACCTCTCTTACTTAACACTTTGTGTGTATATTTAGCTTTGTTGATTTTTCGGATTTCACTATCCCGGCAAAAATGGAAACTTTGGAGATGCCTAAAAATATATTTTTTTTGTCGAAAATAACGCAATTCATCTATAGCTCGGAGGCAAATTCTTGACATATATTTGGAAAAAATAAGGCGAAAATCACGCAGCGTACGTGTTTATACGTTTGATAACGGGGTCTTGTTTGGATCGGTGTTCCGGATCGGCACGGAACCGGATATAATCGTTTTACACCCACGCGAAACGGAACTGTGCCGAAAAAAATACGTGCACTCTAAATCCACCTGAATTTTTTCGCCGAAAATCTCGAGGGTCGATTTAGAATGAATTGATATTTTTTCGTGAGAATATATTTATTTTCACGGCTTTTTATATGCAATCAGCTAGTAGGTACCTACTATACTTTTTATATGCAATCAGCTAGTAGGTACCTACTATACTTTTTATATGCAATCAGCTAGTAGGTACCTACTATACTTTTTATATGCAATCAGCTAGTAGGTACCTACTATACTTTTTATATGCAATCAGCTAGTAGGTACCTACTATACTTTTTATATGCAATCAGCTAGTAGGTACCTACTATACTTTTTATATCAAATATAGACTTTAAAAATTATTGAAATTTTGAATATTACGCTGCACACGTTGAAAGTAAACTCATTCACGAAATTGCAGTAGATCACTTAATAAAGGCTCTATCAACCGAAACGCTCGTCCTTTTAAAGATCCTCAAATACGCGGGTATTAGATTCTTGATCAAAGTGGTATTGTAGTAGGTCATTCGACTTCTGTGCCGGCTTCCTGGTTTCGATACCCATTGCAGCTGAAGAGAAATTAAATCAATAAAATTTTTCAAGCAATTATTGCTACTCTTCATTAACAATTGTTTGTTCACATTATGATGCATTTTTCCTTTTTTTAACTTGAAATATATTTTATTTGTAAATATTTAATTTTTTTTAATGTTTGTAACTGTCACATCCTGATAGAACCCCAAAGTCAACTAGAATTATGAAAAAAAAAAATAATTAAGTTCTACTTAAATTTTTCGCAAACGCGACTCCCATTCACCGGTATCGCTCTATGCTGAGCATTGTCAGAATGGTGAACAATAGTGATGAAGGCCATCTATATATAGATTCAAAAAGAGCATAACAATAATAGAGAAGGAAGGGGAAATTCCAAGAAAAATAAAATACCTGAAAGTCATTAATATAAATATGTTTGTAGGTATAATAAAAATACAATTGAAGTGAAGGAATGAATATATAAATATTGTATTAAAATGACAGCAATTACATTAAATAATGCTCAACAGAAAAACCCGATATTAACTATTCTAATGATAATTATAGTGGAGAAGTAGTCGTTCTCTAATATAGGAATCCTCTTTTTGAATCTATAATATATAGATGGTCTTCATCACTATTGCTCACCATTCTGACGATGCTCAGCATAGAGCGATACCGGTTAATAGGAGTCGCGTTTGCGAAAAATTTAAGTAGAACTTAAAATTAAATATATTTTTTTTATAGACGAGAACATATTTTTTAAATTAAAAAATTTTTTTTTTCGTAATTCTAGTTAAATATTTATTTTTTTTTTATTTCTATACTTACATAATTAGTAGACAGAACATTAAATTAAACAAAATAAATAAAAAAAACTCGCCACTTTCGCACGGGACGAGGAACGAGGAAGTGTACACGAAAAAAATAGCATGAAGATCTAAAGAATTCAACGATAAATCTACGACACACATTGAAGTGTATGTTTTTTTTTACAAAATAAATAGTATTATTTATTTGAAAGCGTGGCACTTGTTTCAAGTATTATTCTCAAAGCAATTTCGAGCCACCGCTGTTTTCCAGTGGCGCACTTGCGGCGGCGTATAATAAATTATAGGTACTTTTAAAAAGTTTATCCCCAGTTTGTTGGTGCATTCACATGCACACGCGTCATCCCGCCAGCCAAAGTTTTGATCGATAATTTCACAGTTTCGAAACACAAAAACGACAGTAGGAAAACTATCGACACACGGAGTTTAATATGGTTTCCAAGTTTAATGGAGACGGAAATAATATAGTCACTATTTCAAATCATAATACAAGTCACTATTTCAAAACATAATACAAGTCCTTTATTTAATTTTTTTTTTTCATAATTTATTTATTTATTTATGTTTTTTTATTCATGTTCATTTTTTATTTATTTATTTGGTTATTTATTTATTTATTTATTATTTGTTTATTTATTTGTTTATTTATTTATTTATTTATATATTTATTTATTTGTTTATTTATATATTTATCTATTTATTTATTTTCAATTTATTTGTTTATTTATTTATTTGTTTGTTTGTTTGTTTGTTTGTTTGTTTGTTTGTTTGTTTGTTTGTTTGTTTGTTTGTTTGTTTGTTTGTTTGTTTGTTTGTTTGTTTGTTTGTTTGTTTGTTTATTTATTTATTTATTTATTTATTTATTTATTTATTTATTTATTTATTTATTTATTTATTTATTTATTTATTTATTTATTTATTTATTTATTTATTTATTTATTTATTGTTTTATTTATTTATTTATTTATTTATTTTTTATTTATTTATTTATTTATTCATTTATTTATTTATTTGCACCAATGTGTATGTAAATCAAAAGCGAAAATGCAATTAAAAAATCTTAAAAGACATTTTTAAATGGTAATTGAACGAGTGGGTTGTGGCCAACACTAAACTCTGCACACCATAGTAAGCGTTCATTTTTTCTTCTTGAAATGTTGACAATCTCAATATGGTAAAGAATGCTTATGTTGTATGAAATATTTTTTTCATTCTTTACTACCAGGAATATAAATTTTCTAACGATAGAATATTTTTATATTAAGATAGACAAACTATTAATGCAGTATGGTGAAGAATGCTTATGTTGTATGAAATATTTTAATAAAAGCAGTTAAATTTTGTTTTAAAGAACGTGAGAGCATTTTGAATATTTTGATATGTGATATTTTGACAGTTCTAAGTTCAAGCTATTCATATTCTTATATCAATATGAAATCAAAGAACTGAACATTGCAAACAAAAAAAAATTCTCTTGTTACATATTAGTTTCATACGCCGTACGCCGTACGCCATACGCCATACGCCATACGCCATACGCCATACGCCGTACGCCATACATACAAACACATCATGACGAAACTCACAGTGTGCACTCTCTACATGATACCCGTTGAAAAATTGATGTAAAAAAAATACGCTTAAAAATTGTGAAATCATGACTCTCCCCTATTCCATAGTAAAAAGAGTTGATATGTATATTCACTACATTCAGTACAGCTCAAGCCTATGTGGATATTAAAATATTATTTGTATTTTTCGAAAAAAATCCTTCATTGAATAGTGACGTTTGTCAACGAATAATTTTTTTTATAATTAATACATTTTTGGTATAAAATGTTTTTTTTTTTTATATACGTAGGAACTTGGACAGTCGGAGAAAAGGCGAAATTTGGGTACGACTTCTGGTATCAGCCATATCACGACATAATGGTGGCATCCGAATGGGGTGCACCGAGGGTCTTTGAAAAGTAAGAATATTTTAATATTATTTTTGTTTTTGTTAAAAAATAGAGATAAATTACAAGATATGTAGATTTAAAAAACCAAATGGATTTAAAAAAATTACCAATTATTTTTATTTATACCACGTTTTGTATCTTACGTTGAAGTTATCAGTTTTCGGAGCCGACCGCTTCAGGACACACTTTTACTTATTAGTTATCATCATAAACCATCATGTGCGACTTTACCGAATAGTCGGTATTAACGAGGCAGATGTTGGAGAGGGTTGAGGATTACTTTTTTTTATATATTTATTAAGACAAAAAATAATCACACATATACTTTTTAGTTTGGTACAAAAAGTTGATATATTTATTAATTTATTTACCTTTTACCACACCATATTAATTTATAATGACAACAGTAAGCAGATTACTGCTGCCCAACTAGGAAATCCTGTTTTAGGGCTAGCAGTTTACAATTTTTATTGACAATTATATACAATTATGAAACAGGTGATTGTTCCCCTTTCCACATATATATCACATTCTTTCCCTAAGAGATATTTCTATTAAAAACAGACATGCTTAGAGATAAAAGTAACAAAATATAAAAAAAGGATATTTAAAAAGTCTATATATATTGAAAAAAATACCTATAAGAAGTAGAACGTATAATTTTGAATTCACAAGAATGGCGTTTTATAAAATTTTTCCATGTAACATAATTTCCTCCAAAGAGCATTCCAGCCATACCTATGTATGTCCAAAGAGCCTGTATCAGTGATATTTTGAGAATTATCCCTTTTGAATATACATAAATTCAGATACAATAAAATGTCACTAAGGTCCTTAAAGTTTTTACATATTCTGTATAGCGGTATCCTGAATGCTGCGTTAATTCTCGGTGTACTTGCAAAAAAAAAAGTTGAATATGTGGGATTATATATTAAGTAGAGAAATATTAAATAGATTCATTTATAATATATACATAAATATGTTCCGGCCAAATCCGACTTCAGACCAAACTGGTTTATCCTGGGTCAAATTGGTTTATCCTACGCGTGTCAGGATATATGTAATACGTTGTTTAACCAACCAAAAATTTGGTACGAAAAGGTTGGATAGGTTTGGATGTAGTCAATATAATTTATCAAAAAAAAAATAGTTATTTAAAAAAAAATAGTTGCATGCAAACCTGCCCCCCTAAACAACGTGTCATTTAGCTAAAAAAAATGTGACAGTTGTCACGTGACTTCCATACATTGAGTTATCTTTTCTTGTTTCTTTTCTTGAGCTAAATGACACTTTGTCTAGGCACCCAGGAGAACCGACCTCGACTAAGACGGGAAAAGGGCAATGAAGAAGTGAATATAAATATGTTTATAATTGTTGTTATAAGAGTTTATTTGTAATATTATGTAGATGTACAATTTTATGTACCTACTATTGATGGCATTCACTATAACAATGTCACTGTTTCGAGATTACTTAGACTTGGCACAGATTTTTTCCCTAGTAGGGTATTGCAGATATAATTGATATTACTTATATAAATAAAATAGTTATTTAGATATATTTTCATTTCACGAGTGTAGTTATAAATTTAATAATCAATAACTATTAAAACATATATGAAAGTCTTATCCAGATTATACTGTCACGTGACTGACAACTGTCACTTCCATACATTGAGTTATATTTTCTTGTTCCTTTTCTTGAGCTAAATGACACGTTGTCTAGGGGGCTGACCAGCCAATTCTTACAAAACTTTTTATTCGAAAAACTTTTTTTTTTCGGTTTTATTGTCCAGTATTAAAATTGCATATCCTGACACGCGTAGAATTAACCGATTCGGCCTAGGACAAAATTTTGGCCTGAAATCGGCTTACATGCCTATTCTTCAGGAAAAAATCAGCAGTGCCTCGATTTAATTGATTAACTTAAAATATGATTGATCTCCTGACATTAATGTTTGAACAAATTAAATCATTCTTTTGCTGTTGGTATTTTTCTGATAATATATAAGATGAAAATCATGACATTCAATTGATTCCTGCACCCACCAGTATTCTTAGTTGGTAAATAGTTTATTGGTGTCTGTTCTCAATCAAATACTTACTTACTTTCCGTGTCCGGAACACCATCATATTGGTTGGTGCTCCGGTGATGATGTGATATTTCTCAATCAAATGATGTGATATTTCTTTAAGGGGATATGATCCAAAGAACCCAGAGAATGCCCATGCATACGGCCAGTCCCTCAACTTCTACAGCTGGTCCAAGAAACAGCTCATTCAGACAACGGATCTGGGAGCTGAGGGTTGCTGTCCATTGGAAATAAGATTTCTTCACGATCCTAAGAAACCGATCGGCTTCGTTGGCTGCGCTGTGTACTCGAAACTTTTCAGGTAAGTAACTTTTCTTGTGTTATTTCAGACATCCTGGCTTTACGTGTTTTTCTTCCATTTTGCCCGACTTCCGAAAACGGAAGGGTTATCAATTTGACATGAAGTTTTTTTTTATAAATGTTCAAAGATAACTTTTTACTGCGTTATTCGATTTCAATGATTATTTTTTCATTAGAAAGAGAGTATCTTTTGATTCAGATCATGAGTTTTATGAAAAAAATAATCAACTCCTCAATTTTCACTTCAGATTGTAATTCTTCACCATTTTATCCGATTTTAATAGAACTTATTTTTTTAGTAGAAAGGAAGTGCTTCGGATTTGATCACATAATATACAAGTTTAATAGAGTTCTGATACGACTCAGAAAAAAACATCGAACTCTTCAATTTCCAAAGGCGTCTGCAATATGTATAACACGTATAGGCGAATCGAATGAAATTTATAACTACATGCATACATACCATCACGCCATGTCCCTCATGGGGTAGGCAGAGATAACCTATCGCCACATTTTTTCTACCACACATTATTTTTTTTTTCATTTATTGAAAGCATATAGCCAATTAAGTACATAAGACAAGCAGACAGTTAATAATTTTGAAGTCGGTTTTTTTTATATGAACTGTTATGTCTGCCTGATGATATAAAAAATACTGAATCCTGACTGTGACCTCAAGGACTGTTCATTTTAATCTCAGTTTTAACATCAATCTTTAATTTTGAGTCGATACTTAAAATTAAAGGTTGTAAATAAATATATTGCGTAAATTGCAGAAACACTTGCTTTTTTTAAATTATGATCAAACTACATAATTTGGGATGAAATTCTTTTTTTCAATTTTCAATTTGTCATCAAAATACTAGATAGAAGGACATATATTTTCATATTTTTAAATAAAAATATTACAATTTTTCATCTTTGAAAAACTGACTTATTCATATCCTGTACATTTTCGTTTAAACTACTTGCGTATAATTGGTTGTTAATAGATTGATTTTATTTCAGCTTCCTCTTGTCCTTAAAATAACAAAGATTCTGCACGGTATATTTTCTTTGCGCTGTTATTATCTATAACCCTATAATATTAATGTTTGTGATTTAAGCTCGACTGCGTCAGTCTTTCATAACGATCTGAAAAGACTTCTGCTGTCCAATCTTTCTTTTATCTTCTTTCACAATAATTATTATTATTATTATATTCTTCTCCTTTCATTTCATTTCTTTTATTATCATTTTACCTACCGAGGCGTTTCGTCTTACAAACCGCTGCTAAAAGCGTTTTATTGTATTTGGTATGTTGACGGAAAGTAATTGAGTCCGAAATGTGTCAATATTAAAATAATTTTATTGTATTTGGTATGTTGACGTAAAGTAATTGAGTCCGAAATATTTCACAATTAAAATAAATTTGTATAATTCTTTCTGTTTCAAAGTTTTGTTTAGAATACAAATATAGATTAAATAAAAATCGACTGCTGTCTTGGCAACATAATCGTGTTCAGCCCTCCCTAGATAATGTGTCATTTAGCTCAAGAAAAGAAACAAGAAAATATAACTCAATGAATGGAAGTGACAGTTGTCACGTGACTTGAAAGTGTCACTTCCATACATTGATTATATTAAGGGGGCTGCCCCCTAGATAACGTGTCATTTAGCTCAAGAAAAGAAACAAAAAAAAACATACATAACTCAATGTATGGAAGTGACAGTTGCCTGTAATGTGACAACTGTCACTTGCATACATTGAGTTACCTTTTCTTGTGCTAAATGACACGTGTTTTAGGGGGAGAGGAATCATATGTTCGATTTCAAACTGAAACGAGTGGGTTGTGACCAACACTAAACTCTCCACACTATAGTACTTAAGCGTTCCTTTTTTCTTCTTGAAATGTTGACAATATCTAAATGCGTTTTTATAATAATTTAATTTTTATATAAATACATTTCTATTAGATTCTTAAACAAATATAAGATTCCCAGAGGACAAAAGTTTTCACAATACACCATACACACAAAAATATTGTCACGGAAATCATTGTAAGCATTTTCTACATGATACCTGTTGAGAAATTTTAAGTAAAATTGCATTACTAGCAAGATGAGCATGTATGTGTCAAGATAGAAAAAATACACTTATCTATAGAGACACATACAATATCAATATGAACACTCAATTTTCCCTAACAGAAGCCATTTTACTTCTGTTATATACATTTTTCATACAAATATGAAATTTATTTCACATTGATATGGCAAACCATAGATTTTTTTCCTAAGAACATGACAGAGATGAGATGTCTAACTTAAATATCCCCCTACAGTACAACGATCCTTCATTTTGAATATTATCAAAATTTATTGAAATAAATGATAGGTATTGTTTTTTTTCATATTAATATAAATAAATGTGTTTTGAATAGAAAATGCCGTTTCAATAATGTCTGCAAAGTGTACTCAATTATCAAAAGTCATGTTTGTGACTTTTCAAACAATTTATATTTTTTTCTATTAATTTTACTTCTTTTGTATGTACCTAACATCTATTTCTTAAAAATAACACTACATACTCTCTAAAGCAAAGCAAAAAGACATGGCAGAAGACGCATGAAAGTAAAATTAACGCTGTGGAAATGAGGTCCCTAAGACGAATGTGTGGTAGAACGATCTATGATAGGATAAGGAATGTGGACATCAAACGAGAATACAAGATTGAAAGAGATATTGTGAGTAGAATGAAAGTAAATACACTAGGATGGTTCGGACATGTGGACAGAATGAACGATGAGCGCCTGACAAAGAAAGTATACAAGGCTGAAAAGAGTGGAATAAGAGGTCGTGGCCGCCCGAGAAAGAGTTGGCATGATCATATAAATGAGATTTTGAAAGATGGTAATATACCAAGTCAGAATAATAGGAGAGCATGTATGACGCGATGCATGGATGTTAATGAGGCAAAACATGCATGTCAAGATAGAGGTGTCTGGCGTTCGGTACTCTCTGCCTACCCCAAGTAGGGATACGGCGTGATGGTATGTATATATGTATACTCTCTTAAAAAATAACATGAACAAAAATACCACTTTTCTGAATAAAAAACACTGCTTGTTTACAAAAAATATTCCCAAAAAAATAACGCGAACAAGTAAGGTCTCTAGTAATAAATATCATTTCAATTGAAATGAAAAAAATGACTATACCGTTTTGGTAAGTATCGTTTTATAGAGAGGGGATGCATTCAACCCCACAATCTTCAATTACCACTTGGTACCCCCAAATGACCGCTTTCAACCCTCTGTGACTTCTTTGTTTCAATCTTTCGTAGGAGGCAAATGGCGGTACATCTTATACAGGGTGTCACATAAGTCAACGTATTCCTTTTAAGGGCTATTATACCAACTCATGACTCGCCAGAATTTGCAAGTATGACCTTAGTTTTCGAGATATTGCCACTTTTTCAAAGTGCCCGAAAAACCGCCTTAGATTGGTTTTTCGAGGGCCATATTTACAAATTTCAATATTTTGGAATTCTAATTTATGTTATACAATATTGATTAACTCAGCTGTTGATCACAATCCAAAACGTCACTAATTATACAGTCACTAATACGTCACTTATTATACGGTCATTATGTAATTACACAACCACTAATAAGTCACTAATTATACAGTCATTAATACGTCACTTATTATACGGTCACTAATACGTCAGTTATTATACGGTCACTAATTATATCGCAACTAATTATACAGTCACTAATACGTCACTAATTATACGGTCACTAATTATACAGCCACTAATACGTCACTAATTAGGTATACAGTCACTAATACGTCCCAATTCTGTAACTTTTTTAACTAAAATAGGAACGGTCTAAAATTATAGAAACAAGGTCATTTGTACTTAATTTCGCATTCTGTAACTGACGTTGTTCTTAAAACTAAAATCTTACACAATCAGTGCACTATAGATAATAATTTGAACTCATTTTGTGTTTGGCGGGGACCACGCATGCGTACTGCGTACTGTTCGGCCATGTTTATTTACATAATGTCTTGTCGCCTTGATGTCGCCTAACCCGAACATTTCGATTGATCTTCACTAATATCCTATGGTTTTATTTATTTATTTATTTATTTAATACTGCTTCTCGGGCAATTAACAGGTACTCTGTCAAATATTAATTTAACACGCACCCAATAACAAGTTGCCACATTCTGGAGACTTACGATATCAATCGTCTCACAGATCCAGACTGAAAACACAATTAAAAACTGTGTCTCCATCGGGAATCGAACCCGAGACCTTTGGCTCAGCAGTCAGATATCTAACCAACTGAGCCACGAAGGCCGTTTTATTTTCATCGTAATGCAACGCGTGTAAATTATCCATTTTTTTCTTACACAAATGACTTTTTCAACTTAAATAAAATAAACGGGATTGCTGTGAAAATAACTAGTACGTTTTCCATTAGGAATGTTTTGAGAGTTGTTTCGACTGAAATGTGGTTATTGCATAGGACATTGAACTGATTCGTGACTTACTCAAAGTAAGAACGTTCCTAAATTGGAACGTTTCTATTACAGCGTTATAAAATATCAACTTGGACTAAGTGGAATAGGAACATACCTAGGTATTTTAGCCGGAGCGATCTTAAAAAGCCATAGAATCGGACGTAATGTCATGATATCGTTTAAATTTATTCCATATTAGTATTTTCGCGTCGTTGGATTCTTATAATTTTTTTTATATAATTATAACTGGTACTTTATTTATTCGTCTTCAACAGTAGGTATTATTTTACAATCCCCTGTTATTTTTTATGTCAAGTGAAAACTTCAAAAACATGTATTGGACATTTTCAATTTGGTATTATGAGTTTTAACGTCTAGACAGAAAAAATCTCCTTTACAAAAGTTATAATGCCCTCGAAATAAAAGTATACATATTTATAAATGTATTGGCGAAGTTATAATGGTAAAGATAAAATAATATTTAATATTCTACGAAGTTTACTATCATTTTTTAGAAGACGTTCATTTCGCCAGGTGAGGGGCATGTCTATTGATAAAATAGTAGTTATATAACATATAATTCCCAATAAAAAAAATAAGAAATGTTTAACTTTGATTAAGCTATGAACGGTTTGTTTTGTTCGATCGGTTTCGAAGCGATTGGTTCTTCTGTAAGCCTTCGTGGCTCAGTTGGTTTGGTATAGAGGTCCCGGTTTCGATTCCCAGTGGAAACACAGATTTCAATTGTCGAATATTTTTATTATTGCATATGCGCAAACATTGGATTTTTTTCCCTGTCGGGAGTCAAAGATATTTTTTAACAGATTTTTAATTATCTCAATAGAGACGAAGTTGAAATATTTATTGTAGGAGAACCGGGAAATCAAGGCACCTACAGGGCTTACGACCTGTCATCGGCTGGTTTACGTGATCACTTTATGCGCTTGCGCAACGTTCACCAATTATGCCTTTTTAATGAGATCCCTATCAATTCAATTTTGAAAGTTCTATATATTGTAATACTGAAATTCTTTTCGCTTGAAAATAAGGAATTTTTACTACAGCCATCTATGGGTGAAATTATGAACAGCAATCTTATTATTTTTTATTTATTTTGTTGTAACGCCATCTATTGAGAGAATTAGTTTTTTGTAAATAATGAAAGCTACAATTCTTATATCTGAGGTGACAATGCATTTTTCGCATAGAAGTCACCCCTGAATTGCGCCAGACTTATAAGGTCATTTTTGTCTTATTTACCTACTTGTACCAATGTGTAAGTAATCGAATATTTTTATTATTGCATATGCGCAAACATTGGATTTTTTTCCCTGTCGGGAGTCAAAGATATTTTTTAACAGATTTTTAATTATCTCTGTAGTAAAAATTCCTTATTTTCAAGCGAAAAGAATTTCAGTATTACAATATATAGAACTTTCAAAATTGAATTGATAGGGATCTCATTAAAAAGGCATAATTGGTGAACGTTGCGCAAGCGCATAAAGTGATCACGTAAACCAGCCGATGACAGGTCGTAAGCCCTGTAGGTGCCTTGATTTCCCGGTTCTCCTACAATTAATATTCCAACTTCGTCTCTATTGAGATAATTAAAAATCTGTTAAAAAAAAGATTTCAATTGTGTTTTCAATCTGGATCTCTGAGACGATTAACATCGTAAGTCTACAGAATGTGGCATCTTGTTATTGGGTGCGTGTTAAATTAATAATTGACATACTATAGGGCCGGTATTATAGTCTCAGTTTAAGAGCTAAACTAAAGTTTTACAAAAATATAGCGTATTACAGTGTCCCTTTAGGCCTAATCTTCCCTCAAATATATCACTAACACGAAAAATATTTAACTCAACGTTTCTGGCGGATTAAGTACTAAACGGTGAGTCAACTGTCATTTCTCGACTCTTTGCTAGGCAACGCGTGTAGTTTCAGTGGTCTATCACTAGAGGCGTTAGTTGTATCGACATTGGCGCCACACAACAAAACAAACTGACAGCCATATTGAAACGAACATGGGCATTTAAAAGCATTATTTTGATGTAAAAAATTAAATTTACCATGTTGGATAGTAATACAATAGTATTTCAAGTCGTAGCGTCCCGTTTTGTAGTTCGTATTATTTGAGGTTATTTAAAATTTGACAGATAATAACCACAGTAAAAGTAAAATATGTCTATAATTGAAGATTTAGTAACTGACATGTCATATTGCACTGTAATACGGAAATGGATTCAATCTCCCCTTAACATTAATCTTGAGTTTAACAAACTCAATGAGTTGAGGACCAACTGTAATATCGAGCCATAGTGCCTGTTAGTTGCCGCAGAAGTAATATACATAGAATAACACCGGTCGAATAAAATCATTCGTGGTTTAAAAAAAGTCAATTGGAGTAATTAAAATTATTTCAAATGTGCCACGTGGTGTTTATTTACTTTCCCAGTAAAAACTTTTGGTATAACTGGTATAAAATTACTTGTTAATAATATGTTAATAATAGAGGTTGAAAGCATTTATCTGTTTTATAAGGAAAGTGGCTTTCATTGTACATAAGAGTCCTTATCAAATGGTCCTGGTCGGTTTTCGAGACCTAGTTGATCTGGCTCCGAAATCGAAAATGCCAGGTTCGAAACCTAGTAGAGGCGCAATATTTGTTCGTAGGTAGAACGTCTTATACAGCTACTTTCTTCTTCTTCTTCTTTTTCTTTTTCATTCTTGGACATAGGCCTCCCCCTTGATCCTTCACAACTCCATGTCTTGGGCACACTGCATCCATCTCCCTCCGGCACATTTCTTGATGTCATCAGACCACCTTGCCTGGGGTCTGCCGACACCTCTTCGGCTTGTTCTCGGTCGCCATTCAATGATCTTTTTGGTCCATCGTGAATCCTGGCATCTGGTAATATGCCCAGCCCAGCTCCACTTAAGGCAAGCGACCCTTTCCGATACATCGGCTACTTTGGTTCTTTCTCTTATCATGACATATTGAATTCTGTCCCTTATTGAAATACCCAGCAACTTTCTCTCCATAGCGCTCTGTGTCACTAACAGCTGGTGAATTATTCGTTATATTAGGAAATGGTTACCTATGCCTTTAAAATTTGAATTATTGGATGTTTGTTAAAGCATCATTTGACATAGCACCTAAGTTTAATACGGTTAAAATTACGAAGGCGAATAATGTGATCACTTATTTTATCCCATGACTCCTGATAGGTTGTTACCCCTGAATACGCTTAATTTTTCGGAATCTTTTATGGCACAATTATCGCTGTTTCTTCGTTAAATAAATATTAGCATTTTATTTTGTATTCTGTGGAACGCCATCTGTGAATTGCCATTTTGACTTTAATACAAAATAAACTATCCAGTTTAATACGTCGGTCGGTTAACAGAGGGTGACGTTAATTCAAATTACATTATCTAGTTTTGGTAAAACAATTTGACTTAATCTCGTATGGCAATTTGCCAAAAGTAGCTTATTAAAACAAAAACATTATAAAACCACGTTAGTAGTAAATTTTAATTGAATTAAAATGACGCAGTGTCAGAGTTCTAAATTTTATTTTACCCTCGCAGACTAAGCTATCATTTAATTATGTTTATTTTACAAATATATAATTGATACTAAAAGCTATGTACTAAAAAATAATTCGCTATCCATCCAACCTTCTCTATAAAGAATGCAATATCATGAATATATAGCAGTTATACATTACACAAACACTTTGTAGATTTTTAATAAATATTGAATTTTCTTAAAGAACACAACAAATCCGTACTACCAGAACAGGCACATCCCTAAACTTGATGACAGTCTATACTAAAACATCTTTTGGACAGCGAAGAAACTGTTATCAGGCTCCACTAATATTCAATATTATTCCCGACTATCTAAAATCAATCAATTCCTCTCAAATTTAAAATAATGTCAAGATGTTTGTATTGTCTGAGTTTGTTTGTATCGACTACGGACATCTGGAGGCAGTGCATTGCTCTTAAATGGACCGCTCATACCACAGCATCGGTCATAATAAGCCGCTTTGTTGACTCGGTCCAACTCCTTTAGGGAGTTGTTACTTTGTGATCCAGACGACCTTAGTGTGAGATGTCTCCCAAACTGCGCTTTAAAAACATATTTTATGAGCAATTATTATAGTTGGTGGTATTTAAGAGGGTAACTGCTGCCAACGTACCTATTTTTTCAATTTGAATTTGTATCATTACTACAAATCATTTAAAAAAATTACCTAGTTAGTTTGGATATTAATAAAGAAAAATATACCTTAACTTTTCAATTATGTTCTGTATATATTCTTATAGGAAAATAACAAGCATGCCCCGATTTTGACATTTATCTTAAATTTCTAAAAAACTATAAGGTATAGAGCATTATATTTTTTTATAAATTAAAGAAAATCAAAATATCTGGAAAAATTACGATATAATGTTGCATTAATGCATCAGGTTTAGCTAATACACAAAAAAAAACTTTTATTTCGCGATGGCGCTAAATGGAAAATAAATGTTTTTTAGGTTTATTTACTAAAACTGAAGTATTAATGCATGTTCACATCATATTTTTCTAGATATTTTGTCTTCTTTAATTTAAAAAAAAATATGTTGAACTACGCCTTATTTTTTATTAAAAATATAATATAAACGTTGAAGATCGGGGTATGCCATTATTTTTATACAAGAATATATACAGAACATTATCAAAAAGTTAAGATATATTTATCTTTATTAATACCCAAACTATCTAAATTATTTTTTTCAAAACAATTTGATATGAAATAATGATGGTATACCTATCAAATGGAAAAATAGGTAGGTACGTTGGCAGCAGTCCCCCCCTTAAGAACATATCCAACAATTCTCGATTTTTTTATCGTGTTTATGTCGTTGGATCACATTAATAAATATGTGGGCATTGTTTGAAATGCGATGAGTACACCGCACATTGTTTGCGCAAGCATTTTTGTGTAGTACATTAAATGTACAAAGAGATATACATAATGTATTTGAGGTGTGTATACCTACGGATAATATAAATTTAAACAAACAAAAAAGTGTAGGCGTATAAATCGAGATACAAGTCCTTTTAAAAATCCATTAAGGTCATGTTTTTTTTGTGGATATATAAAAACGAAAACAAACAATGATACATACATACATATATGGTTAGTGGTTTTCGACGCGAATATTGTTTCTGATATTTGCACTGCCAGTAAAAAATTCAACATTAAACCTAACATTAACGTTCAAAATGAAAAATCGGGTGTTGTAGCCAACCCACCACTGAATCCACAATTTCTCGTATATGGGTAAAAAATCTAATCAGATCAATGGTTTAAACAATTTATATATAAAGTGCATTGACCTCTCATACTGTTACATGACAAAAAATCCCATATATGTACACTTCACCTACATACATTGGTTCATGGTACAATAAACTTCTAACAATATTTTAATACCACGATAGTATGAATGAATGAAATAATTTATTAATTTATTTATTACATATACGCCCTTAATAGGGCATTTACAAGAAATACAAGATAAATACAACAATGTAGGCACAACAAAACAACAATAAGTATAAATACATCAATAACATAGGTACATAATAAAAAAGTAGTTAAAGGCAGGACAATAAACAACATAATAAAAGATAATAAAAGAAAATAGAGGTAAATGATAAAAAAACTAGACATTAAAGAAGAAGAAAAAATAAACATTATTACATATTATATTTAAACAACAAAAATAAACAAAGCAAAGAAAAAATAATGATCAGTTCATTTATTTATTCATCTTTCTGTACATAATATAAACAAATATACTGTACACTGGCGGGCTTATTGCCTCTAGGCAATTTCTTCTTACCAACCAGATTACAAATTATGACAAAATTTTGTATGTACAACAACAAAATAATAAGTACAAAAGAAAACAAAGAAAATTTATATAACACTTAGATACAATTAAAACAAAAAAAAACTTCAAAGCAAAAAAATTATGGGGTAAGGACAAGGAGAGGAAATCGGGATCAGGTGTTCAGGTATAAATATTTCTTCTTCAGTTTTTCCTTGAAAGACAAAGTGAGTTAGACGACGAAATAGATTAAGGATATTCCATAATCTTGCTGATTGTACTTTGAACGAAGAGCTGAGAAATTCTGTATTATGAATAGGGATGGATAGTGTTGTACGTTCAGCAGATTTGAGTGGAAGTCAATGATTGGATGAATATGTGGCATTTCTGTGATATCATCTATTAAAGCTTTTGAATATCCTGATAATCTGGAAAATTGTATTTTTTTAGTAAATGTATGCAAAGAACCTACAGTAGAAATGTACTTAAAAAACGAGCATTCAGGGGTTGCCAATCTATTAAGAAGAAAAAAGAGTACTTATCTATAAGCTAATTAAGTTGTGGAAAGTCTAATTTCGGCCACAATCCACTATTTTAACTCTATTCTTTGACTTATCCTTTGACTCGTGGCTCAGTTGGCTGGGTATCTGACTTCTGATCCAAAGGTCCCGGGTTCGATTCCCGGTGGAGACACAGTTTATAATTGTGTTTTCAGTCTGGATCTGTGAGACGATTGATATTGTAAGTCTCCAGAATGTGGCAACTTGTTATTGGGTGCGTGTTAAATTAATATTTGACATAGTATCTGTTTGTTGCCCGAGAAGCTATAGTAAATATTCACTTGTCTGCCTATCTGTACGGGAATTGCAATCGATTTTTAACTCAATTTTAGCCCAGTTAGAGATCTGAAACTTTTCAGAATTTGTGTATTCCCGAAGCAATTGTATGTTTCCAGCATGTTGATTTATTTGAAATTTTGATAAAACTCAACGCTTTTGCATTTCATACAAAGTAAACCATACTATGCGTTTCCGGGAGAGCGTAAGTAAAATTTGTATTTTATTCCGCTAGATGTAACAATAATATTTGGTATGAAAAAACAGTAAAAATCATAATAATTAACATTTCAAAATATGATTTATCTGTTACCTTTATTAAAATTAAGGAAAATTTAGTTAAATGTTAATTTTCAAAAGTCATTTTATTGAGTACCTAATTCAATATATGATAGTGAAAAATTTATTATAAATTTTATATGTGAAGAAAAATTTGAAAAGGGTGTCCTTTTTTATATTATTTACTTGTTAACAATATTTTTCAATCATTCTTTTCATAAACCATTACTTATGAAATGGTCGCATTTAATGTTTTTTACTCCTCACTAACCCAAGGGGATATAGTGGGGAGTTATGATTTCGCAATTTTAAGGCTATTTTTTATTGCAGATTATCAACTACATAGTATCATGCTGAAACTGTATTCTGAAAGTTCCTTCACAATGTATCTGTGTGTGTGTGCTATGTGCGGCGTGATCATTTTACTTGATCGATTATATACTAAAGTACTCATTCGATTCTTTTCAAATTTTGCAAATGTTTATACATACATATCTAATACTCACTTAGACCCTATTAGATTTTGAAGGATATCTGAATAATGCTTCTCAATTTTTTTCACTATCAAATATTTCAAAGTGAACCCAAGCTCAGAAAACTTAATATTTGAAATTTTTATTTTCAAATTGGTAAAAAGGCACACCACATTCATAAAATGGCAATGAAGAATTATCAAGCTTTCGTAATAAAATATTCAAATGAAAAAATAATTGAACAAACTCATTTCATGAAATACTTAAAATATTCCATACAATATTTGAATACTTTATGGAGTGACTTGTTAGTGCAGAGTTTAGCGTTGGCCACAACTCACTCGTTTTTATATTTCACGTTGAGAGTTATATCAAACTCCCCACGAAAAATGTGTCGCCAACTTTTGATCAAATTTTATTAAATTGTCCGAGTATTTGACAAAAGTATCTTTGACAAAGACAAAACAGTTAAAGCATCGTTTACTTTTGTGAATAACTCGATTTGTTTTCAAACAAAAATTGACGCTCAACGGAGCAAATGTTTTTGAAAAGGTTTCTTAATGCTCCTGAAATTAATATGTATACAAAAACTAAAACATCTCAATGTTATGAAAAAGGATTTCTCTGTTTTTATATTGTTTGTTTGAAATATAAACAATTATTATTTTTCTCAATAGACATATTGAATCATTTATTTATTTTCGCAGACAATCGACCCGTTTTAAACACGGGTATTTTTTTTACTATTTTATTAAATCTCAACAGCTATTTCATAAACTGCTCAAAACATTACACATATCAAAGTCAATTACAAAGATGCTTTAAAGTTATATGCTAAAAACATTTGCACTTATATCTATTCACACCTTAACGACTTCCAATCGACCCAAACTACACGTCAGACTAGACAGACTAGACAAGCAAATATACAGATACCGAGAACCAAATCGACTTATGGACAAAGAAATTTTCATTTCCTTGGAGTAAAAATTTTCAATTTGCTTCCAATTGAATTGAAGAAAACTACAAATATAAACAGCTTTAAATGTGGATTAAAGAAGTGGGTAAAAAAAACAGACGAGACAGTGATAAATAAACAACTCTACGTTAACATACAATGACACACAAGCACACATAAACAATATACCTATATAATTATAAGCTGCTTCAGAACAGGTTTTTAACCTAGTGAAGTAGTTTACATTCCGCATCTAGTTCTTAAGTATCTTTTTTTTGTAAAAATATTGTATTGCAAAACTTTGATGTGTACCTTGTATATTATTTCTTATGTTACAAAAAAAAAAAAAAACGCTGAAAATAGTTAAGTAAATTTGGTAGGTAGATATTCAGTATACATATAAATAGAAGTGTTTAATTGTGCCAATACGGTCGCCACAATACGATGATACTAAGTATGGTTAGGTATCACCGTATAAAGTATATAAAATAATTATTTATTAATATGTTAAGTTCCGACAACCGATTGTTGGCAAAGTCAACTTTCATGGCTCAGTTGATAAGATATGACTCTTGAGCAAATGGTCCCAGATACGATTCCCGGTGGCGACACAGTTTTTTTGTCAAGTTTTCATTCCGGATCTGCGAGACGATAATTATCATATTATATCAGAATTGGGAAGCTCGATACTGATATAAATTAGTTTTACTTAGGTACATTAAAACACTTGTGTCATATGCATTATGTAATTAAAGCGGTCAATGCCTATACTTAAATATTTGTGAAGAAAAAAGTGTTTTGATTTTGTCATAATGGAATTTGATTGATTAATTTATTTATTTTGTATTGCATTTAACACGTTCGTAATAACAAGTTGCCACATTCTGGAGATTTTTTATCCAACTGTCGATTTGTCAAGAGAATTTATTTCTCTTAACATATCGACAAAGTATCAAGCCAAGATACGCGAGATGTGTATGCAGGGTCTATATTTTTCACGGTTTTTCCAACTTTGAAGTCAAAAAACACCAACTTAGAGGCTTTGCAGCATATATTTATATAATTCATTTGCATGTGTACAAAGGCAGGTTTATTGCCATAAGGCAATTCCTTCCAACCAACCCGAGCAACGTGAAGTCTCTAAGTTAAATTGGTACAATACTAATTTAGTGAGAAATAAATTGATAAAAAAATAACATAAAAGAGTAAGAAATATAAAAAAAATACAAATAGAAAAAAATGAAAAGAGATTTAAAAAAAAGACTAATAAAAATAACACTGATCATAGCAATGAGGAAAAGGAGGTTACGTAAGGATATAGAAAGAATTCAGGAACTATTTGACAAATATTTTTTTTTAGTTTACCTTTAAATATTTGAATGGATTGAGATGACGTTACTTCATCACTTATGCCATTCCATAGTCTAGCTGATTGTACTTGAAAAGAGGAGCTGAAAACTTCTGTATTGTGAATGGGGATAGCTAGTGTAGTACGTTCAGCAGATCGAAGGGATAGGCTATATGTTCTGTATATGGATTTACTCAGAATTTGGAGTACAATATTAAGTGTGTCTTTTGATTAATTCGTCTTGATTTGAATTTAATTTCTTTATATTATATTTGTAATGTTTTTCATTTGTCTCAGACTAATATTGACTTTTATTATTTAAATTCTCATGAACTCCTTCCGTAATATTTTTTTTATTTTCCAACGTTGATACAAAAAAAGTGTTTTGGTGAAAAATATAAAAAGTATGTTATAAATATCACTGTAAGAATAATAAAATCGCATAAACGGAGATAAACATTTTACATTTGTTTTTCCAGAGATGTCTGCTAACCCATCCATGAATTGAATTTATTCGCTGATATTTAAAAAAAAATAGGTGTTTTTCGTTTTCGGGTAAGAGCCGGGTAATCGAAAATACAACAGGCAACAATAACATCTCACATAGTTCAGCAACATGGTTCATCACCACTCATTCCGGATGATGTGCCTCTTAAGTTAAGACGAGGCTAATGTATATTTATTTATTTTATATTTATTTCATCTCCGGCAGCAAACAGGTACTGTGTCAAATATTAACTTAACACACACTTAATAACAAGTTGCCACATTTTGGAAACTTGCAATATTAATCGTCTCACAGATCTAGACTGAAAAACAATCAATAACAGTGTGTTCTCCGGGTCGAACCCGGACCTTTGGATCAGTATTCTGATACCTTACCAAGTGAGCCACGATGGGCGACGACTTACTTAACACGTGTCTTGCTTCCTTTTATAAGGGTATGCATACCCGCAAACTTGTCGTTCATCATCATCATCACTGGCTCTACAGCCCGTTGTGGACCTTGGCCTCCTCCAGCATTCGTCGCCATCTTCCTCTATCTTGACAGGCACTCCTCCAATCCCTTATTCCAACTGCTTCTACGTCCCGCTGCACACCATCCAGCCATCGGAGTTTGGGTCTACCGACACTACGTCTACCTTGGGGCTTTAAATAAATGATCCTTTTTGGCACTCTTTCATCACTCATTCTTTGGACGTGCCCTGCCCATCTCAGCCTCCCTGTTTTGATGATTTTTACGATGTTTGGTTCTTTGTAAACATTGTAGACCTCTGTGTTGTGTCGTATTCTCCAAACTCCGTTTTCCTGGATTGGGCCGAATACTTTTCTGAGTATTTTTCTCTCAAACACCAGTAGAGATGTCTCATCTTTTTTACTCAGTACCCAGCATTCAGAGCCGTATGTCAGTACAGGACGTAGTAATGTTTTGTAAATGGTGACCTTTGTTTTCCTCGACAACACCCGAGATGCAAGATGTCTTCTTAAACCATAGAAGCATCTATTAGATGAATATTCGGCGCTTGATTTCAGTGGATATGTCGTTCACATCAGTCACCATTGATCCCAGATAGGTGAAACTTCTAACGGATTCTATTGTGTGAGAGCCTATATTGATTGTAGTGGGGGTCTGGTTATTTTGAACAGTTTTGGTGACTGGCATATATTTAGTCTTACTAGCGTTGATGTGAAGGCCCATTCCATTAGCAGCCCTCTCTAGCTCAACAAATGTCTCCGTCATTGCCCGCTGTGATCTACCAATTACGTCAATATCATCTGCGTACCCCAGTACTTGGGTTGCTTTATAGAATATCGTCCCAGTTGTTTCTATTCCAGACTCTCTCACGCATTTCTCCAAAGCAATGTTAAAGAGCAGACAAGCCAGGGCATCTCCTTGACGAAGGCCATGTAATGCATAAAACGGTTCAGAAGTGTCGCTTTGAATCCGAACTCTACACTGCGATTGGACCATAGTGAGCCTTACCATCCTTATGAGTTTGTTTGGAATTCCCAGATACTTCATCGCCTCATACAAGTGCGCTCTGTTGATACTGTCATAAGCAGCTTTGAAATCGATTGTCGCAAACTTGTCGTTGGTTACCCCAAATTGTGATTGTTGTGATGATATAAATTAATGAATAAATAATTACAATAAATAAAAGTGATGTATACACCTTTTTTTTAAGAATTTCTGAATATGTCCCTGTATCAAGTCACATACATCCTCATACATTATCTAAATTAACCGTAAATGCTTGTGCTATAGGTGAACGAAATCGGTCATGGCAGGATTCGAACTCGCGACAACTGGATTACTAACCTAGCGTACTAACCGCTCTGCCAACACCAATCAAACAATCTTATTTATGTCTATTAGATCGTTTACACCAACGCATTCAATTTATCCTTTGTCGTCGTTTCAAATGTTTTATATTGTCTTTTCACTCCTCACTACCCCAAGGGGATATAGTAGAGAATTATGAATCAGAAGGAGATTACACTCTGAAAGTTTCGTCATAATGTATCTGTGTGTGTGTGTGTGTGAGGGTGGATGTACGGCGTGTTTATTCTACTTTATCGATTATAGACTAAAGAACTTATTCGATTCTTTACAAATTTTGCGAATTTGTATACCTATCACTCCCTTAGACCCCATTAGATTTTGAAGGATATCTGAATAGTGCTTCTCAATTTTTTTAACTGTCAAATATTTCAAAGTGACCCCAAGCTCAGGAAACTCATATTTGATATTTTTAAAACTGCCCAAAAAACACATAACTTTCTTAAAATAGCATTGAAGTAATAAGAAGTTTACATAATTATTTTATTTTATTAATAATTCATTTAAAAAAGTACATTTTTTTACCAGCGCCTGCCTCACTAGGATTCCATCCCGTGATGAAGAGGGCACTCTACAAAAAATAATAGTAATACTTCAATAAAAAAAAACTAATAAAAATGCAAACTTAATAATAAAAATGCAAAAAACGGTAATAATGAATACATGTAGAATTGTTAAAGATTTTTTAAACGTTAATATTCGGGAATCAGTAGCGTTGTTAGGTAGTATAGAGACCTCCTCAGAGCCTAATCCTTTGATATGTTAAGTATCTGGATGGGTGAACTATTCCCAATTGAAAGCTTGATGATGCGTTTGTTGCATTTTATTTTGCTCTTTTAAATAATTTACAATTTACGCATTGATCTGCTAATTCTTCTGAGGAAGTGTATAATGGTAATAATAATAATTGAGTGTTATTATTTGTAGTGCTTAATTGTTATTAATATCATTAGTAAATTGGCCAGCGCCGTAAAAAAAAAAAAAAAAAAACAATAATACAAAGATAATATAAAAATAATAATGCAATATAACTTATTCATCACTTACTAATTATTGTTCTTATATTATACAACAATAATATAAGAACAATACTATAATAATAATAAAAAATATAATAATACAATAACAAGGGGTTGTTAGGTAGTATAGAGACCTCCTCAGAGCCTAATCCTTTGATATGTTAAGTATCTGGATGGGTGAATTATTCCCAATTGAAAGCTTGATGATGCGTTTGTTGCATTTTATTTTGCTCTTTTTAATAAATTACAATTTACGCATTGATCTGCTATTTCTTTTGAGGAAGTGTATAATGGTAATAATGATAATTGAGTGTTATTATTTGTAGTGCTTAATTGTTATTAATATCATTAGTAAATCGGCCAGCGCCGTAAAAAAAAAAAAACAATACACTTAATATAAAAATCACAACAATAACAACAATAAAAGAGATAAGTTCAAACAAACCCAAAAAACAACCATGGTCCACATTTATGTACATGAAAATATTATATTATAATGATGTGAGATAGAGAGCTGTCGATATCAATTTTGTTACTGAGCATCCACAATGTTATTTTTTTTTTGAATAATTTATATGTATTGATGTTCTTAATATCTAAAGGTAATCTGTTAAACATTAATAGTGCAAGAAAACCAAATTGGTGCTGTGATGGGGTTGTATTGACTAATGGTATCTGGAAATTGGGAACGACTGAGGTTCGCGACATGTACTTAGACTTGTTGAGATATTAGTACATTTGTGTATTTGAATTAACAATATGAAACTGAATGTTTAGCAAACAGTTGACGGATTTTGAGTACATTATACTCCTCGAAGAGACGGTCGGATGGAAATCTAATCAGATAATGGTTAATTATTTTTATGATAAACTTTTTGATTTATAAAAAAATATATAAATCAAAAATAATGACTGGTTAGGTGGGTGGTGGCAGAGCAGTTTGCGCGCTGGATTAGTAATCCAGTGGTCGCGAGTTCGAATCCTGCCATATGCGATTTCGTTTACCTATAGCACAAGCATTTATGCTAAATGAAAGGAATGTATTAGGATGTAATATATACTTATTTCAAGGACATATTCCTTCTTTAAAAAATACTGATTTCATTAAAAAGCTGAAAATGTGTCAAAATTTCAATACTCTGTGGAGTGACTTTGTATTGAGGAGTATGGCGTTGGTCACAACCCACTCGTTTTATAGAATATTATTATTTTTTTCATATTACAATGGATAATCAACGGGAAGAGGTTTCTCCTTTCCATCCTTGTTTCTTTTTTTTCACGCAAAGAAAGCACGCGATCCCTTTCTATGAATACTTCCATTCTCCGTGTCTCACATTCTTCACTTGGTAGGAGACTGAGAAACGGATATCTTCAAGTACTATTGTACATACTTTTTCAAAGACCCAAGCGTTTCCACATCCAATCCCTTGTTGCTCTTTCCAAGACAGATCTACACAATCTTTTATATTAGACAACCACATGTTTAATTTTCTTCATCTTATACGTGAGATAGTTTTACTTTCAAGACACGGATAAGTGATTTATTTACCGTGAAATAAAACAAATTCCACGTTTATAATATATTATTAGTTGGCTCGGGCAGATATTGTTCTGCCACAGACCGTCTTGGATGTAGACCACCTTATATTATGTAGACCGCCTTTTATATGGATCGCCTTTTATATGGACCGCCTTTTATATAGACCGCATTTTATATATACTGCCTTTTATATAAACCACCATTTATATAAGTCAATAAAATGTCAGTGCAAGTTCCTCTCGTACACTGCAAATAAATAGTTATTCAACCATCAATATACAAAACATGTATACAACTACATGTTTTGTACTACACGTATACAAAACATCAAAATTAAACCATTTTACAGTGAAAATAAAGCACAATCAGAAAAATTAAAATTATGTACGTCAAAAAGATAAAATATATATGAATTAAATCAATTTAAACGATTCTAAATAAATTAATTCTAAAACACAGCAATGAAAAACAAGGTAGGTAAGTCAGAACAAGAATGTAAATATCGAAAGCAATGAATATTAGGTATGTTAAGAGGGTGACTGCTACCAACGTACCTATTTTTTCAATTTGAATTTGCGTCATTACTACAAAACGAATCATTTTGAAAAAAATAAGCTAGTTAGTTTGGATATTAGTTAATAAAAATATACCTTAATTTTTTAATTATGTTCTGTATATACTCTTGTAGGAAAATAATAAGCATACCCCAATTTTTGACATTTATCTTAAATTTCTAAAAAAACTATAAGGTATAGAGCATTATATTTTTTTTATAAATTAAAGAAGATCAAAATATCTGGAAAAATACGATGTAACGTTGCATTAATGCATCAGGTTAAGTTAATAAACCAAAAAAACTTATATTTCGCAATGGCGCTGAATGGAAAATGAATGTTTTTTAGGTTTATTTTCTAAACCTGAAGCATTAATGCAACGTCACATCGTATTTTTCTAGATATTTTTGTCTTCTTCAATTAAAAAAAAATATGTTGAACTACGCCTTATATTTTATTAAAAATATAAGATAAACTTTGAAAATCGGGGTATGCCATTATTTTTCTACAAGAATTTATACAGAACATTATCAAAAAGTAAAAATACATTTTTCTTTATGAATACCCAAACTATATAAATTATTTTTTTAAAACGATTTGATAAGAAATAATGATGGTATATCAAATTGAAAAATAGGTACGTTGGCAGCAGTCCCCCCCTTAAGTATAAATTTTTTTTAAAGATTTTTTTATCTTTTTCTTGTCTTTCATCACAGTACCCAGTATATGTTTAGGTAATTTATTGAATAGTTTCGGTATCATTTCAATGTGTTTATTTTCTTATTTTATCTGGATATAGTCCGCAAACCGTTGATTGTATACCACTAGATAAAAGAATTGCGAAGAAATGGAAACTCAAGCGTTTGCGAGGTTTTGAATTACACAATATAAATACCTATACCAAGAAATGTTCATTTCACAAACGTCACAATGCTTCAAGATTCTATTGTGGACGCAACTCTATCTATTCCGTGCATCCTTGTCATTTTTTGCGGTTTCAAGTATTTAAGAGACGTGTCATAATAATGTCATGTAATCATACAATTCCTGACTTTATAACCTTATAGAATTCCTTGCTAAATTAAAAAAAAATCAATATGTTTATATTGACAGAGGATAAAAAAATGTTTTCATTATTTATTTTCTTCTGTTGAAATATATTATTTTTAAATTTCATTCGCAATAGCCATGATCACCCTATACACTTAATTAAGCCTAAAATAGATTAACCCTAGTGTGGTTGAATACATTATCCAACTGTCGATTTGTTTAATAGGATTTCTCTTCACACATCGACATAGTTTTAAGTTAAGATCCGCGAGATTTTGTATGGCCAGGTATTCATTTTTCGTGTTTTTTTCCGACTTCAAAGTAAAAAAAAACAGCTAAAAGGCTTCAGGCTTCGCAATTTATATGTTTTATTTCCAAATATCTAAAAATACATAAAACAAATGTATAAATATATACAAACACAATATCTTAAACGTGTTATGAAAAAGTTACAGGGTCTCTCAAACTGTTTTTATAAAGAAAAACATTTTTTATGTAAAATTTACATGTTTAACTGCCTATACCTTTTTTTATATCGAAAAACGCCGAAATATCCCGACTTTTCTATCCATCTTTTTTTTTAAATTATTTTTAGCAAAACCCTTTTTTATTATAAAATGTAAGTAACTTAAAAACTACAAGGCCTAAGAAGTAGATTTTGCATCAACCGAAAGAGAAAATGATAATCTACCGACAGAATTTTTTACTCTTTTTATATTATAATTAAAATTCTTGCTATTAAAAAAAACCTCTAAATTTTACCTTTTCTTCACGATAAAATATTGTATGTCACAGATTTGGTGATATTCAATATTTTTTCGTGTTTCATATAGTATGTCCTATTCTGATTCGTCTAAATTTATCCGTCCGAATTTTAGTATATGAGAAATGTCAAAAAGTTGACTGCATTTATACTGGACTCGTTACGTCACACCGCGCGGATGAAATCCTTTTACACAAGTCGCCCGTTGGTAATAGACATTTTCGTACTCTGATACGAATCAGAATAGAACATAGTATAATAAGACATTTTAGTGTGCATATTTGTGTACATCCCAAGGTATACAACCTAAGTTTTTAAACAATTTTACTTCTACTTATGTAGGTGTGACAGAGCATCAACCAGTTACCATTTATATCATGTATTTTAAACCAATCGTTGACACGTTTAACAGAAATGTTTGATCAAATAACAATATTAATAATAATAATACAGCAAATCTACAAAAGAAACATTTAGAAAAAATAGATAAATACAAAAAACTACAATAATCAACACATGCACAATAGTTAGAAAATTTCTACAGGTACAACTTTGAACTACACACAACCACACAGACACACAAACACATAAGCCTCACAACTTGAGTACGCTCCGTTGTGAAGGAAATTACCGGATCATAACCGAGATCAACAAGTTTGCAAGAATAATAATAATGAACACTTCCATGCACCCTGCGTAAGTGGCGAGTTTATTGCCGTATGGCAATTTCTTCCAACTAATCAGTGTTTCCAGCCCAGAGAAGCAATATTTGCGTGAGAAATGAATTTAAATAAATTTCTCCTCTGCTGGGAATCGAACCCAGGACGCCCGCACAGAAACCAAACGGCTTACCAACTGTGCCACGGCGGTCGGCTAATAACGTCTTATGTGTTTTTTTAATATTCTATACATTTACTATCAATAAACTCCAAAGCCTACCGGATGTTAGGCTTTATTATCCGTACCGGTAAACAATTCAACAACATGAACGCTTTATTATCCGTACCGGTAAACAATTCAACAACATGAACGCTTTATTATCCGTACCGGTAAACAATTCAACAACATGAACGCTTTATTATCCGTACCGGTAAACAATTCAACAACATGAACGCTTTATTATCCGTACCGGTAAACAATTCAACAACATGAACGCTTTATTATCCGTACCGGTACACAATTCAACAACATGAACGCTTTATTATCCGTACCGGTAAACAATTCAACAACATGAACGCTTTAATAACACACTACCTTTCATATATACGCCCTCATATAGAATTTTTTACACCAATTTGGAATCCGCATCATAAAATCCACAGCAACCATATTGAAAACATCCTCAAAACTTTTTTTTTAATATTTGGAGAGACGACTATTCATAAAAAATACTAATTACAAATTTTCTATAGAATTCTTCAGAATTAACACATTACAAGACACAAGGACCTTATTGTCAAATGTTACTGTATAAAATATGCAACAACCTAATTGACTCCCCGGATTTACTAAATACTATATCACTTCACGTACCAAACAGGCACACCCGTTTGAAAAATTTATTTCATCTACCTATTTGCCATACTAATCACAGATATCACTCGACTATGTACAGAATTCAACGTGACAATAATATAAAATTTAAACACCCAGACATTTTCCATGACTCCATAGTAACTAACCGTAAAAAAATAAAAATGTTTTTCTACCCAGTTCCCTTAACTCCTTCAAACAAGTTCTTTCCTTCACACCTATAATCCCTCATTTTATTATCATTATGTATTGTATTTTTTTTATCAATCGTTTTTTACTCCTCACTAACCCAAGGGGATATAATGGGGAGTTGTGATTTCGCAATTTAAGGGTATTTTTTATTGCAGATTATCAACTAGTATCATGCTGAGATTGTATTCTGAAAGTTTCATCACAATGTATCTGTGTGTGTGTGTGCTATGTGCTGTGTGCTATGTGCTATGTACGGCGTGTTCATTTTACTTTATCGATTATAGACTAAAGTACTCATTCGATTCTTTTCAAATTTTTCAAATATGTATAGGTATCTAATACTCGCTTAGATTCCATTAGATTTTGAAGGATATCTGAATAGTGCTTCTCATTTTAACTGTCAATTATTCAGGATATTTAAAATTTGAAATTTTTATTTTCAAGTTGATAAAAAGGTACATCACTTTTGTAAAATGGCATTGAAGAGTTATCAAGTTTTCATTATAAAATATTTAAATGAAAAACAATTTATCAAACTCATTTCATGAAAATGCTGAATATTTTCCATACAAAATTTGAATAATTTATAGAATGACTTGTTAGTGAGGAGTTTAGCGTTGGCCACAATCCACTCGTTTTTCTCTTATAATTGTTATTCTTGTATCTACTGCTCAGCATACTTGTTTAAATATTTTTAATTCGTTATTTTTTAAATTGAAGAAAACATTGTTGGCTTGTAGGCACTAATTTTATTAGCACCATATTATGTAACCACACAATTTCACAAGTTTTCTGAAATTATGTAAATAAATAAATTTTAATTCCTATTTCATTAGCATTTCAAGACCGTTTACTTTAAATTATATCCATACCTTTATCAACAGTCACCTGTCAAAAAAAAATGGCGGCTTTCAGCGAGGTACTGCGCATGTTTCACTCAAGGATTTGAGTTTCACCATGGTATTTAATTTGGTGTATCTTGGTGTAAGCCAGTCTTACATTTGATTGTAATAGATATCCATATATCAACAAACCCGCCATAATACAGAGTTGCCACAATTTATCTGTACATTAATCGAAAAAATAAGTAGGTATTCAATAATATAAGTTCAATAAAAATAATACTCAAAACCACATCTCGTTGTTTGCATATTAACATAGACAAAGACACGGAGAAACGTGAATTTGAAAAACAAATTACATTTGAATATCAAAGATAAAAATTTCAATTTGATTTTTAAAATTTCAGACACATGAATTATTCATGAAATTTTGCTTTTAACGTTTTGTAATAAAAAGGGGTCTCTTTAGATATTCTTATTAAGTGATTTGCTTAAGAAACATAATCTACTTGATGTAAATGTAGAATGAATTTATTATGTATAATCGATCAATCGACATTTGAAAATATTATTTATGATCAAAGATTACTTTAATGTATTTGTATGAAACAGTTTTATGTGTTTAAACTATTTCTGGACCTCAGAGCCAAAGAATATTATGTCCATCCCTTGTTAAAAGTGAAGTGATTGACTTCTATCAATAATATTTCGAAAATAAAACATCTCTTTGACTTCTTTCAATATTTCGAAAGTCAAAACCTCACATTTAACAAAAAGTGGACTTAATACCCTTTGTGAGGTTTCGACTTCTTTCAATAATATTTCGAAAGTCAAAACCTCACCTTCAACAAAAAGTGGACTTAATACCCCCTGGCTTTTGCGTGTCCAGATTTAGTTTTGTGGGTCCAGATTCGTTTATTTGACGAAAATATGTTTAATAAATCTCTTAATAACATCTCTTTCCTATCTTACGATTCCACTTTAATATTTTGGACAGTGTGTGTTGATATATTATAAAAATAAAAATACTTGGTTTTGATTCTATTAAAATTAATTGATTATCGACGCATTTCGTGCAAGCCACATCTTCAGAATAATACTATGTAACTTTATGTTATATACAAAATTTACATGCCTTCTCTGTAATCTCTGTAGTCTACCGCCGTGGCTCAGTTGGTAAGCCGTTCGGTTTCTGTGCAGGCGTCCTGGGATCGATTCCCAGCAGAGGAGAAATTTATTTAAATTAATTTTCTCGAACGACGAATAGTATCCAGAAGAGTATTATATTGGAGAGACTGTGTAGCCAGAACTAACAGAAATAGGTTTCATTGCCAAGAAGATCGTCGAAGAAATGGAATTACTGATGGACCGTATAATCTCAGGAGGCATAACTTGTGTAACACAAATATAAAGTGAACCAAAAGTTAATAAAGATGAAGCGTTAATTTGTGAATTATTTCGAGTTTCTATAAAATCATTCCCAAATAGCCCAAGGTTAGTGAAACACAATACTTAATTCGCAAACAGCCGAAGATAAGTGTGACACAATACTTAATTCCCAAAGAGCCAAAGAGTAGTATGACACAATACATAATTCCCAAACAGCCAAAGATAAGTGTGACACAATACTTGATTCCCAAAGAGCCAAAGATTAGGGTGACACAATATTTAATTCCCAAAGAGCCAAAGAGTAGTATGACACAATACTTAATTCCCAAACAGCCAAAGATAAGTGTGACACAATACTTGATTCCCAAAGAGCCAAAGATTAGGGTGACACAATACTTAATTCCCAAACAGCCAAAGATTAGTGTGACACAGCACTTAATTCCCAAACAGTCAAAATTCAGTATGTCACAATAATTAATTCCCAAACAGCCAAAGATTAGCGTGACAATTCCCAAAGATGAAACATGGATACGACTAAAAATGTACTCGTTAAATTCAAGTATCGTTTTACTGCCCTAGTTAATTACACCTCTTTAGCCCCACGTCAATTAATTATTACCTTTATTGTTTTATATACCAGGAAACAAATGCGTCTTATTGCTCCAATGGATATGTTATTATCATTGGAAGCCATTTTTATCGAGTTTTATTTCTGGTCGAATGAACACGAACATGCGATATTGAGAGCATAAAATATTTAAACGGCCTTTGTCTATGAACGTATCAAATATTTATTGCTACAATATTCGATACTTGACCGCATATTTAACCTCATACGTACACAGTTGAAATAAATTTGACAAATCTTTTTGTTTTGATTCTACATTATAATGTATTTCTACATTTTTTTGTATAAATGTACCTACCCACATACTTTTATTTTGAACTAGTGATCGCACACAGGATAAAATTTAACTGTGATTTATTAAATTTATAAGTTTATATGTAAGTCGATTCGTTCAAAAGATTTTGTTCTCAAATTATTAAAAAATGTATATTGTAGATAGGTATTTCTAACAACATTCATAATAAACTTTCCAAAAAAACATTAAGCTATATTTAATTTAATTTTCTATATTGGAGCAGGCAAAGAGAAACGAGAGCTTTAATACTCGTTCTACTAATCGTTCAAAAGAGCGTAACGGTAACATACCTAATGTATTATCAACATTTGACACACATATTTAATTAACTACCTTACATAAATGTTTTATTAACTAAATAATTTACATGTATTATTAAACTTATTTTTATTGAATTTAATAAAGTATTTAAAATCTTTAAATCAAATAAATATAAAAGTTTTTATTTTATAATATATATAAAAATAACTTGGTATACAGCACTTATGAGCACAAATAACTGTCGACCGGTTTCGAGAACGATGTTCTCATCTTCAGGATGATTTACGTACTAAATTAAAAATGAAAATATAGACTTAACCTAAACTAAAGATGTGGGAGGAGTCAATTCGAAAGTAGTGGGGCAAGCGACAACCCGGTGTTTAGGAAACGCTAGATATAAATTATTTATTAATATATTTATTATATAATTTTTTTATTATTATTATTAATTTAATCTATGTTAATTTATTTGATAGGGAATATATTTAGTAGCGGACTATTAGGAAAATTAATTTGATTGTTTATTATATCCTGGTTATTGTTTATACTTTTCCTAATTTCTAATATTTCCAAATCATCTAATTTTAAATTTGAATGTCCTGTATGTAATATCTGTAAACCTGTATTAATGTCAAAATGATGATTAAATTCTATTAGGTGTTCAGCGAATTCTGAAAAATTATTATTTTTCAGACAGCGTAAGTGTTCTTGTGTTCTAATTTGAAAATTTCTATTTGTTTTCCCAATATAAAATTGATTACAGTCATTACAACTTAATTTGTATACTCCCGATTTTTCTAATTTATTTATCTTGTCTTTATTATTAAGTATTATATTTTTCAGTTTATTATTTGTGTAGAAGGCTGGTGAAATTGTGTTCGGGATATTCTTTTTTATTAGATTTGATATATCATTGTTAAAAAATAATAATTTTCTCCATTTTTTATTGTTGTTATCATCAATTATTTTTGGGTAAAGTCACAAAAGGTGTCAGCTTTTCATTCAATGATTAATCTTTAGTTTAGGTTAAGTCTATATTTTCATTTTTAATTTAGTACGTAAGTCATCCTGAAGATGAGAAAATCGTTCTCGAAACCGGTCGACAGTTATTTGTGCTCATAAGTGGTGTATACCAAGTTATTATTATATATATTATAAAATAAAAAGTATAATGACGCCACAAAGTTACTTCCTTAAAAATAAAACTGAATTAAATATAAAAGTGGCTCCAATATTTATACTACGCCAAAGATTGACGACACTTCTAAATATATTTTCTTGCATCAATCAAATAAAGAGAAAATATGTTTACTAAGTCATAGTCACTAGAAATTAAAAATTGAATTAATCATTTTAAGGCAGATCCCAGATGGAGCATTAAACACACAAGTTTGCTGCAAAATTCGAGTTGGCGCACACCGCCTTTCTTTGTCGGTGTGGAAGCAAACATCATGAGGAAAAGAAGTGAGGAGGTTATCCAACTTTGATGTGTTAAGTTTCTTGTTTATTCTTGACCTCTTCTGCGTTCGGATCTTACACATTTCAAACGCACAGATATTTTTATGATACTTTACAAAATTATCAAAAAACAGATAAAGATGTTATTAAACTATAATACGCAATACAATAATCCCCTCCTCATTCGCTAACGATACCTTCTCCTCATGTTCAAACATACTTTTTAAATGTAGTTATATGTGTATTTTTGTGTATCTTTTTTTATTTTGTTATATCATGTACTATCAACCTATTTTATGACTTTTTTAATTATGTAACCTATTGTTGTATAATCATTAAATTAAATTGAAGGAAGTATTTATGCTCAACTTTCTTACAAACAAAAAATGTAAAATATGTACTCGAATATATTTTGATTATTGCATATGCGCAAACATTGGATTTTTTTCCCTGTCGGGAGTCAAAGATATTTTTTAACAGATTTTTTAATTATCTCAATAGAGACGAAGTTGGAATATTTATTGTAGGAGAACCGGGAAATCAACCGGGAAATTAAAAAATATCTTTGACTCCCGACAGGGAAAAAAATCCAATGTTTGCGCATATGCAATAATAAAAATATATTCGATTACTTACACATTGGTACAAGTAGGTAAATAAGACAAAAATGACCTTATAAGTCTGGCGCAATTCAGGGGTGACTTCTATGCGAAAAATGCATTGTCACCTCACATATAAGAATTGTAGCTTTCATTATTTACAAAAAACCAATTCTCTCAATAGATGGCGTTACAACAAAAATAAATAAAAAATAATAATATTGTTGTTCATAATTTCACCCATAGATGGCTGTAGTAAAAATTCCATATTTTCTAGCGAAAAGAATTTCAGTATTACAATATATAGAAGTTTCAAAATTGAATTGATAGGGATCTCATTAAAAAGGCATAATTGGTGAACGTTGCGCAAGCGCATAAAGTGATCACGTAAACCAGCCGATGACAGGTCGTAAGCCCTGTAGGTGCCTTGATTTCCCGGTTCTCCTACAATAAATATTCCAACTTCGTCTCTATTGAGATAATTAAAAAATCTGTTAAAAAATAAAATATGTACATTACTTAAAGCTGTATCTTTCTGAGATGAAATAAATAAATAAATATTTTATTATGTCCATTATCTAGGTGAAACGTAGTTATAGTACCTACCTACTGTGAATTTCTATCAAGAATTGTCGATCGAGAATCTAGATTTAGGTAGCATATTATTATAATTGTTACATAAAACAATGAACTGTGACGAGGGAGAAATTATCATTAAATTAGTGACAATGTTACAAGGTTATGTTACAATGGAGGTGTCTTCTGGGTATGTAATAATGTCACCATCATATATTAAATTTCATTATCTTGTCTTGTGACCGGTGACCCATATCCGTTGAATTGTTACTTACTTTACATCAAAATTGTTACTATGAATTGAAATATTATTGAATCAAAATTAGAACCTACCTAATATAATACATAAATTTTAACATGTATATAATTCAAAAACTAAAACAGACGAGAACCAACTAAGCGTTTTTGAAAGAAAGATCCTGCGGCGAATCTACGGAGCTGTTTGTGACAGTGGTGTGTGGAGAATCAGATACAATCACGAGTTGTACCAGCTTAATGGTGATGTAGACATTACGGGATTCATCAGGATCGGAAGACTTAGATGGCTTGGATACGTGGAAAGAACGAGTGAGCAACTGCCCGCCAGAAGAGTCCTATACACCATTGACAAGAGGGTGTGAGGCGTAGGGGGAGACCCAAGCTGAGATGGATGGACTGCGACCAGGGGGACCTGGACTCTCTGGGCGTGGTCAATTGAGGACACGGAGCCGCTAACAGATCGGAATGGCGAGGACTTCTTTTGGAGGCCAGGTCCCACCTTGGGATGTGGAGCCGATGACGATGATGATGTAATTCAATAGTAACATTTCAAGTATTCGTCCTGTCTTGTAAAAGCGATGCGAGATCGTTCAGTTTAAAAATTGTTGAAATTATGAAACTTCCCTTTAAAATGTATCCTGAAAAATTCTATAAGGTATTCTTTATTAGATTTTTTAGTCTTTAGACTTATAAAAACAAATTTTATACGTACACTTATTACTCTCCACTCTATGTAATATTGGAGAGTCGTGATTTCACATTTTTTAGCGTATTTTTTTATATAAATTTCTCAACGGGTATCATGTAGAGAGTGAACAATATGAGTTTTGTCGTGATGTGTTTGTATGTATGGCGTACACCGTATGCCTTGTATGCTTTTTGTGTCCTCTCTACGGCCCAAACTATAAGTGCGATTGACTTCATATTTAGATCATATGTGTAGACCTACATAGGTAGATGTATGTATTCATTGTGATGTGCTCACTGATATGTAGTTTACTTCAATGCAGTGTTGTTGTTGAACAATAGTTTTCTGGTTCAGAAAACCGCTTTTTCACGAAGATAGGTTGTATTATCTAAAGAAGAGCACCATTTCCTAGTATTGTTTTCCCTTCCACAGAATGCATTCAATATTTAAATGTATCTGTATCTAAGTCCTATCCGAACAAACCGTACCGAGAGAGCTTTTATTGTTTGCTTGCATTCCTTCCATGCCCGACCCTCGTCTCTCGACTAAACCCTGGGATTTGTTACATTTTGCTTAAGGGTATAGGAAGATTTCAATACAAGCCTTCCAGGAAAAGACAGTTATTGGGTTTGCGTTTTATTCCCCTATTGGTAGATCCACTTGGAAGTATTACGCAATACACTATTTTACGAAACAGTTCCTAAAAAATATGCGGCAGTAAAGTACGAAATTTATTCGCAGATATATTTTCATTATTAATAATATCGGATGTATTTTTACCTTCGAGTTCTTTGATCCAAAAAAAGGCTCATATCTACCGTCCTCTTTATATTCATTGTGTTGTCTTCCGTAAAATCTTTTGGAAAGCGCTAGAGGATGAGAAAATATGAAAAAAAGTTTAATTTAGTATTTTTTGAATTTTTAAAAGTTTAAAAGTTCCTTATGTTAGAACAGAAACGGTTCTTGATTGATATGAAACAATGTATAACATCATACACAATGCAATTTACTGTCCTGAAATTACGGAACTTACCTCCTTCAACGTCCCATCGCGTCATACGCGAAGCCCACTTTTGTTTCACAAACGCACCCCTCATACGCATGATGAACACTTATAATCACGAACATCTGGATGTCGATATTTTTCTTTTAGGACCTAACTTATTTTCTACTGCATTATAATAATAATAAACCAATAGTAATTTCCACCACAGGAATTATTCCATTAAACTTATTAAACAGTTTAGAAACCATAAAATTACCTAAATACACATACGTCACCATGCAAAAAGCAGCCATATTAAACACATGCAGACTGGTGAGGAAATTCCTCCAAATCGACGACACTACTGACCTTACTAACACATAAATACTACACATGGCACCAACACACAAAATACCACATTTTATACACTCAGTAAGGATAGCACTTGGCAGCATTGCCGTGCTATCCCAAATCCCACCAGGTGATAAACCTGAGAAGGTATTAAAGAGCTCGAAATAATAATAATATATATTTATTTTCCATAACAAAATACATACAGGAACTAAGGTTTTTTGAACATGCAATTTATGATTAACTGTGAATAAAATAAAATAAAAATAATATAAAATAAAATAGTTGTTGTGAAGTACCATGTTTTTTAGTTCCTCCAATAAATCTTTGTCTATCTAACTAGGAGTAATTCCTGTTTTAAGTAAGGACAATTTTATCACAATTTTAATAACAAGTCCACTTCTAGCTACATGATTGAAATGTTGAAATTAACAAAGAAGAATTATACTCATAGTAAGTAATGAAATGAAATGTAATGAAAAAATATCCCAATTCGCTATCAGTTCAAGTAATAATGATTGAATTTCACTAAATGATTGAAGTGTCCAGATTGATTGGAGTAGTCAATGTGAGCTTGCGGGTACCTATACATTCTCTCTTACACTTATATAGACACACTTACACACATATACACATCATTACACTCATACGTACACACATACATACACTCATGCACTATCGTTCAGATATAAATGTTTTTCATATGTAGCTTTAAGTATGTAACCACAGCAGTCAACATTTATTGTTAATAGTGTGAAAATTTAATATTAGTCTTATTCTTATCTGACAACACCTGATTAAATCCTTATTCTTTAGTCTTCCTATCATTGCTATGAATTGTTATTATATGCTATCTTCTTTGTTTTTTTTTACTTTTCTTCTGCTATCTTTATTTATTTTGTAATGTGATTAACTTATTGCCATAGTACACACTGTTTTGTATATTTAACATTTACTCTGGTTGGTTGGAAGAAATTTCCATGAGGCAATAAGCCCGCCAGTGTACAAATTTTATGTACAAGAAGATTAAAATAAATAAATAAATTCTAATGCATCTATATAATAAATGTTATTATACTGTAAATTTTCCGGAAATAAAATTAAAAAAAATAAAAATAATCAATTCGTGATCAAAAATCAATTGTTTCGAAGATATTATGGCCTTTTGAAAATGCAAAATGACGAAATTTTCTTTTTTTGTTTTTTTTTTT
Organism: Molanna angustata; assembly: GCA_963576475.1. Classification (NCBI taxonomy): domain Eukaryota; kingdom Metazoa; phylum Arthropoda; class Insecta; order Trichoptera; family Molannidae; genus Molanna; species Molanna angustata. The sequence goes on from OY754972.1 coordinate 8,416,641, forward strand.
TACATTTTAAGCTTTTGATAAATACCTACATATGTTTGTGGCTTTTACCTCAATTAATAAACATTAGTTTGTGTTCTTCTTCTTCTTCGTTTCCTCATCCTCCCATATTTTTTTGAGAGTCGGCTCTACTTATTTTTATCCTCTATGCATCTCTATTTCCACCATCGTTTCATCCAGTTGTGCGTTCCTCGACTCTTTCTCCGTACCACTCAACCATGTAAAATAATATAAACCTTTTTTTCTGTACACTTGAAATTTGAATAAGATAAATCACGATATTTCCAGCAGTGATATCCAAATGTATTTGAGAGACAATCCCGATTAATATAATAATTTATCTAGTTTGTTAATTGGTATTCAGTTTAAATTGGATTTTAAAAAATACGCCAAGCTATTTATACATAGAGACGTTATATGAGAGCAAAATGCTCTACAATCTTGGTTTCAACACACATGCCTATGCAGATGACCGCATACTGTTCAAGTCCTGTTCACCTGAATTTAAATATCATTTAACACACGAGGTATCCACATGCATAAATCAGATATCCACCTGGATGTGTAAGAACAAGCTAAAACTGAACCCAACAAAAACTGAGTTCCTTTGGCTTGCCTCGCCTCGGAGGCAACAATACATAAATAATGACCCCATTGTAATTCAAAATGTCGAAATTACTCCTTCTAACTGCGTAAAATTTCTTGGTATACATATCGACAGTGCACTCTCTATGGATAAACACATTTCTTCCATAGTCAGACAAAGTTGTTACTTTCTCAGACAACTTAGACCTATTCGAAGGTGTCTCTCGACAAATGCTGCTAAGGTCCTTATAAATTCTTTAATAGTTTCCCGTGTAGATTATTGTAACGCCATATTAGCACACCTACCGCAATACCAAATCCATAGAATACAACTCATCCTCAATGCAGCAGCCCGTTATATTTACCAGATTGATCGTTTCTCGCATGTCTCACCAACACTTCACAAACTTCATTGGCTGAAGAGCCCAGAACGTATAGAATTTAAAACATGTCTCCTTGTCTTTAAAGCACTCAATAGCATGGCCCCGGAATATATATCGGAACTTTGTGTTCCATTTTCACCTAACAATAAACAAAGTACGCTAAGATCAATGACCCAATCCAATAAAAAACTAGTAGAAACCAATCTCACAAATAAGCCAAAATACCTATATCGATCTTTTGGCGTTTCTGGACCAAAGTCATGGAACAATCTTCCAATGGATATAAGATGTGCCGAAAATATCAATGAATTCAAGAAGAAATTAAAAACTCATCTTTTCCGCAAGTCGTATACAGATTGTCCTTCATCCGTTCAATAATATTATGTGTACTAAATATTATGCCAGTTTACTTTGAATCGACTATTTTTTATAATTAATTTCATCTGGATTATGTAACAAGATTAATTTGTGATTTCTAGGTATTTTTTTAAGTTTTATATTTCACCATTTTCAATGTGTTAGCTATAGGACTAATTTTAACTTAATTTTAACTTATTGAATTTTTTAAAGTTTTATGTTTCACCATTTTCAATGTGTTAGCTATAGGACTAATTTTAAATAATTTTTTGCAAACTGAAAGCGCCTTTGAGGTGACCACGGTTGTCACTAAACGGCGCTTTATAAATTGTCCTTATTATTATTATTATTATTACAAAAATGGTAGGTACATTTTTACGATTTCTTACAATATCACCAAGAAAGAGCACACACACTACAGAATAAATTAGGGGAGAAAGATATCATACAATAATAGAAACACACTGCAGACATATTTTCTCTTTTATTCCGGTGCAATCATATTATAATCATCTCTCACACTGACGAACAAAGAGATCATCTCTCAAAGAGACGAACTTATATTCAATCATAGATGTGTGAAAAATTCATTCAACAAAATTCCTCTTAATAGCTACAAGTGAATATGAGTTGACTACTCTCTCGTTTACTATAAATAAAAATAAATGTCGAAAAATCTATATAAATATATTAGTTATTGAATAAATATGCAGCATTAACGATAAATCTGGTTGTTCCTTTACAGTTCTAGTGTAACTTTCAAAAGTGCTGTAAAAATTAAGTGAGGTATGCGCTTTAGTCTGTTTACCGAATTGAAACACTAGTAACGAATCTATTATTTTATATACATATATATATTTTTTTATTTTTTTTTTGTAAAAGGCGAGTACACATACTACATTACATAAAGTAAAACAATTATATATATAATGAGACATCCAAAACGAGTACCTATCTCGACTCACCTTTGAGTATCATATTGTGAAATTATCATATTATTAATTAACAGAAATAAGGAAGAAATGGAGTATCGAGGAAATAGGGAGGAGGATAGTGTGTATGTGTTTGTGTGTGTGTGTGTGTGAGGGTGTGTGTGAGTGTGTGTGTGTGTGTGTGTGTGTGTGTGTGTGTGTGTGTGTGTGTGTGTGTGTGTGTGTGTGTGTGTGTGTGTGTGTGTGTGTGTGTGTGTGAGAGGGTGTGTGTGTGTGTGTGTGTGTGTGTGTGTGTGTGTGTGTGTGTGTGTGTGTGTGTGAGGGTGTGTGTGTGTGTGTGTGTGTGTGTGTGAGGGTGTGTGTATGTGTGTGAGAGGGTGTGTGTGTGTATTTTTTTATCATATCGACAATTATACAATCGAGAATTTTTAATTGCCCATGATATATCAAATTATTTTTATGATACAATAATACAATAGGTGCTTCCATTCTTTTAAATCATTGTTTTCGAGTGTCCCGTAAGAGCCGGGTAATCGAAAATACAACAGGCAACAATAACATCTCACATAGTTCAGCAACGAGGTTCACCACCCATTCTGAATTTAGTGCCTTTCTTGTTGAAACGAGACTGGTGTGTGGGTATACATAGATGTGTTGTTCTCCCTTTTATAAAGCAATGCACACCCGCAAACCTTTCGCTGGTTACCCCACATTGTGGGATATGCCGTGATGGTATGAATGAATGAATGAATAAAAAAAATAAAACATTTTATTAGGAATGCTTGAAAGCAATAATAATACCGATCGAGCCTCTCTAGAATTAATCAATACGTTGTGCCGATATCGATTGGAAAATTTAATTGAAAATTATGAGAAAATTTGTTCCCTTCCAATATTATGTAATAATTATTCCTGTAAACGAAATGTCAGCAAAATAACAAATCAATTATCTGAATGTCAATTATTGTCATGTAATAAAATACACCTTCGTAAATATTTGGTGCAAAAAAATATTTAATAAAACTCAGTATGAGTCAATCAAATTGATTCGATCAAAAATTTGTAATTAATAATTAGTAAAAAGTAACTTCTTAAAAATTATACGATTAAAATATAACAAGTTGCATGTAACACATGAGATCCAACTGTCGATGGCGATGGTATGTGTAAAGTGTAAGAATACGTCAAAATCCATGCATGTTGTAAATAAAAATAAATAAACGTAACAAACTATGAGCCCTTACATCCAAATTATTGAATATATTACCTCCGCACTATCCTATCCTGACATACAAAAAAATGTATGTCAGGATAGGATACTGCGGAGGTCAGTCCTTTTTTTCTTACCCAGAATATGAACACAGCTTGATGGTATGTAAAGTATCAAACTATTGAAAGTAACCGTTGTGTGTATAATGCCATACAAATTATATGAAACTACACTTTTAATTTTATTTACACTGACAGCGTTGACTATGTAGAATTCCTCTTTTAAATAAATTAAACACATTTATTTTTTCTACATTTACATTTATTTTTATTTTTTTTCTTTCTACATTTATTTTTTCCTCTTCAGGACGACCGTTTCGCCTGGTGAAGGCCTTTTCAACTGGTCTTTTCAACTTATGCTCTCTCTCTCTCTTCTTCGTTTCCTCAATGCTGAGGGTGGTGATCTATGGGGCCCCCAGTCGCCCCCAGTTATCTCTACCCTCTGCAGCTCGCACCGCAGAATAAAAGTCGTTCCCGGTCATCTCCTTAATTTGGTCACACCATCGCGCAGGAGATCTGCCTCTACTTATTTTGCATGGTACACTTATTATAACTTTTTTTCTTTCACCAATTTTTATTATTTCATGATATCAACCGATTTTGGAGCAGATTCGCTCTCTCATCCGAACAAACTTTTTTGGATGAGAGAGCGGGTTATAGTTAAAAGTTACCTATGAAATATAATGCAACATGTCTTAAAATGAAAATACAGTGAATGTAAAAGATAATAATCAAATAATGAGCGCAGTAGGTATAAGAGTTTTGTAAAACTTTATCCGTCGAAGTAGAGGGTAATGTTAAAATTGAGACAATACACTTCCAGTCCAATTCAGTAACTTTATCAACTAAAATCGGAACGTTGTAAAATTTTAAACTGAAAGTTATTTGAACTTAATTTCGTGTTATGTAACTGAAGTTGTTCCTAAAAATAAAAACTACAAAATTAGTGCATCGTAGATAATAATTTGAATTCAGATGTTTATTTATGTCATGTCGCCGTAATATCACCTAACCGTCCTAACCTAACATTTAAATTGATTTCCACTAATATTCTTTGGTTTTATTTTCAACATAATTTCTTTATTTTTCCCTGGTTCGCCCTATCCTGGAATACGTATATCCTGTCTGGTCTCCCCATTATGCAACACACATAAACCGTATCGAAAGGATACAAAATATATTTATTAAACACCTTAACTGAAAAGCATTTCTTGATTTCCCGTCGTATCGTGAGGCAAGGATTTACCATTGCATTGATTCACTCGAAAACAGACGTACTGTATCTGATAATAATAAAATTGATTCTCCTGCTCTCTTAAATTACCTATATATCTTTCAACATCCCTACCCGTAGAACTAGACACACTCCTCTTTTCCGCCTAACCACTCAACACACCAACTATGCTCAACATGCAACAATATACAGAATCTGTAATACATACATACAATAGGCATTTCCAAGAAATCGACATATTCTTATTTAGCGCCCCCACATTAAAAAAATATATCAAACTTAAAATTTCATCCTCATAATCAAATTTAACACTTAATATACTGACATATATGCAATTTCACACATCATTCACACAATATCTCACCATAATATGTAACTATTCCTAATGTGTCTTAATATACTACAATAACTTCAGCGACAACCTGTAATTGGCTTTATTATTAATCAAATCATCTTTTTTATATATAATTTATTATATGCTGTATGTTGTCCTCTAAATAAATAAATAAATAAATAATGCAACACGTGTAAATTATCCTTTTTTCCGTACAAAACTGATATTTTCAACTTAATTAAAATATCCCGGACTGCTGTGAAAATAAGTAGTACGCTTTCAATAAGTTGTGAACTAAAATAAGAACGTTTTGACAGTTGATTCGACTAAAGTGTTGTTATAGAATAGGGAATTGGACTAATTCATGAGTTAGTTGGAGTAAGAATGTTCCTTAATAAGAACGATTTTCAGCGTTATAAAATATCAACTTGGACTATGTGGAATAACAACGCACCTATTTTATCCGGAACGTTCTTAAATAGTTATAGAATTGGACGTAATATTAAATGTTGGATCAGAGGACATGCCAAAAGTGGATTACAATGAACTCTAAAATTATCTGAAGAAGATGAAACATGACAACAGTCCGAACTTTTTCTAGGCACCCTTAGGTAAGGCGCGCATGGAAGCTTAAATTCATCAGCCGATTATTATCGGCCGATAGTGAAATCGGCGCGCATAAAGCGATTGATTCATCGGCCGATCGGTTCTAACGCACATGGAAGCTTATAGAATCGTACGATTAGAAATAACAAGGCGGTTATCATTCGTATATTTAAATTACAATATGTATATTCATAATTTTTAATATATGATTAAAAATAAGATTTTTTTTTGAAGTAGCGTGTGTTTGTGCTCTTATCCTCAAAATGCGTAAAAAAAACGTTAAAAACAGTACTGGGTTCATTCGCTAAGTGCTATATTACTGAAAGGACAATTTGCCCGGTCCTACGAAGATTTAAGATCACACCCTGAGAAGTTATTTAACTACACCAGAATGTCAGTCAATATGTAGTTTCGATATGTTAATGTACTTCTCGATCTACTGCGCTCGGACGATGAAATTATCGGTGAGCATGCGCCATGCGCGCCCTCTCATACAACAGGATTAGTTTAAAAAAATCGGCCGATCGAGATCGGAGATTTTTTTTGGTCTCGTCACAGATTTTTCATTCGGCCGATTCTGTTAGCTTTTATGTGCGCTCTTACATGTAATTCGTATGTTGTAGCTCACCAATAATTAATCGGCCGATGAAATTAGCTTCCATGCGCGCCTACCTTTAAACATCACAAAAAATAGTTTAATTATTTAATCCTATTTGAACATTCAGCTCGTAGGCATCACCTTACAATTAATAATAAAATACGAAACCAAAGTTGTGAAAATAAACTCGTATGCGCCATAAACTAAACAAAAGATGAAATACTTAACATTTTATGGTGCCACATAAAACTTTATTATTCTTATCACTGGTGCGATCTTCAGTTTTTACCCCCACGACATTAAGGCCGTATTAAAAGTTACGTCAACTTTGGCCTCGAAAAATCTTTTATTTTCTAATGAAATTTAAGATGGCATCAAAGAAAAATGAAATTGTACCTATAGTTAAAATTAAGAGATGGCGTGTTTTGAATTGGGACAATAATTATAAAAATAAAAATTATATTCAGCATTTCGTTCGCGTTAAATTTATATTTTGTGGAGTTTAGAGTGAATTCATTACACCGTTTTACAAATGAACCTATTTAAAATAGTTAGTACTATTAGTTGGCTTTCGTCACACTTTTTTCAGCGTTTGTATTAGTCAAACGTATTTTTTTCTGGGTTAATATATTGATTTACATGTAAGAAATACCGACTGCTACGGCACAGTCGGTAAGCTGTTTGGATTCTGTAGGGGCTTCCTGGGTTCGATCCCCAGCAGAGGAGAAATCTATTTAAATTAATTTCTCATCCGATTTTCAGATTCTCTGTTCTGGAAACACTGGTTAGTTGGAAGAAATCGGCATATAGCAATAAACTCATACTTCGTTTAGAAAACACAAGACTTAAACATACAATACAAACATGGTTATATTTATTTATTTATTTATTTGGGAAGCCAACAGCTCATTTACATTTTTTATAATACAAATTTTAACATAGACTTCAGAGCCAATAACAAGCTTTCCATCAATAACAAGAAAATACTGTAAACAACTCATGTTACACGCACACACACACACACACACACACACACACACACACACATGCACATATACAATGTTGTTTGGGATGGATAGGAGGGTACGAGGGAGGAAAATTAGGAGCGTATCACCTTCAATATCTCGCGACGAAACTTATCATATTTCACATTGAAGATGTCCACCCCGCCCCGGCTGAGAACAACGTGTTATGAGAATCACATACGCGTGGAATTGTAGCATTCTTTCTGATATTTGTTCTACATACCGGAACATGTAAAAGTTCAGATCGGCGAACCATTCTACCTGGAACATGGATACCCACTAGGTTAACAAGCTCAGGTGAGTCGATGGCACCGTTCAGAATTTTATGCAGCAGCGATTGGTCGTGCAAGACTCTTCTAGATTCGAGAGTGTCGAGTCTGTGATATTTTAATGATTCCCTATAGTCAGTAAAATTTAAATGAAATTTATGATTTAGGTAGTTAATGAATTTATGTTGTACTCTTTCAATTCTAGTGATATGTGTTACATATAAAGGGGACCAAATTTGTGTACAAAATTCAAGGTGGGGGCGTATATAGGTGGTGTATAAAGTATAAAAAGTGTTAATATTTCTGAAAGGCCTGCTTATGCGGATAATAAATCCCAACATCTTATTTGCTTTGCTAATTATATTATTAATGTTTTCAATGTAATTTAACTTAGAATCAAGTATCACACCCAGGTCTCTTATATAATTGACTTCATTGATGTTCAAGTCATTGAAGGTATACGTGAAGTTTATCTTGTTTATGTTGTGGGTAAATGTTATTTTATTGCATTTCAATATGTTCAGCTTTAATTTATTTAATGTACAGTAAGAGTATAATCTGTCAAGGTCTTCTTGAAGTTTGTAGCAGTCGGTTATGGAGTTAATTGCGTAGTATACCTTCATGTCATCAGCAAATGCGAGATACGACGAATGAATAAAACATTTGTGAATGTCGTACGTGTAGATGTTAAATAAGAGAGGACCTAGGTGAGATCCTTGGGGGACACCTGAAGGAGGAACAAAGAAGCTTGATTTAAATCCTTCGACCTTCACTGACTGCATTCTATTCCGAACGTATGATGTAAACCACCTGAACAAGTCTCCATGTATGCCTAGGTTATGTAATTTTGATAGCAGTATGTCATGGTTTACTCTGTCAAACGCCTTAGCATAATCAGTATAAATCACGTCCACTTGGCGTCTTTTATCCATGTTACTTGTGACGTACTCGGTAAGTGTAATAATATATAACAAAGGGTCAGCAAATTCTCAATTCATAACAACATACACGACAAAACTACTAACGTATGATTCAAATAGCTACACCATCATTCTATATTACAGCTTACAATAATTTAGTAATTAATATTATGTAACTAGTCTACCTCCTCGGAACAGGCCTAGCCTAGTGAGTTGGTACAAACAAACCCAATTTATTTGTCATATTGCTTAGTTTAAATAATGTGATTTTTGGTATTTGTAATAAAAATAATATATTCATTCGTTCGTTCTAGGTACCTTTACTAGTTGCACGTAACACATGAGACCCAACTGTCGATAGCAATAGTATGTATAGTTAAAGAATAAGTACCAAACTATAAACCCATAAAGACAAATTATTTAATATTTTAAGATATTTGGTTTTTTATACGACACATGTACCTAGGTATGTATGTCAAGATAGGATAGTATGGAGGTCAGTCCTTTGATCCTACCCGGAAAATGAAAACTGCATGATGGTATGTATGTATGTATGTTTGGAGATTAGTATCAAACAATTAAGTCTTCTTAGATATTGTGTGTAGGCGACTACCATACAAATTGTATGAAGCAATGTCATCACTAAATTCAATTTTTATAAAAATTGTTAAAAAAAATTTGAATGTGATAATACAATGTTAATATTTTTTCTAGAAAATTAAATTATCTAGTTGGAGTGTTTCGGCTTTTTTGATATTGTAGCGTCGCTGCTTTCGACTACAAACAACAAGATAATATTTATCAGCGAGTGTCAGATGACACTCGCCAGCCAATGAAGAGATAGATGATGTCATCTTTTGATCAAGCAGCCGGGATCATAGGACACGCGGATGAGCGAGCGAGCGAGCCAGCCAGTCATTCCCGCGCGGGCCCCGTGTCGCCATCCAGCATTATCTCCTCACGTCACTTATTTTACTTACATAAACATTTGTATTTCTTATCTATTGAATCTCATAAATACATTTATTATCAGTAGTTACGCGTATCACCCAATTCCCACAGTGGTGAACCCGAAATAAAAACAAGGAATTTACGCGAACTCAAGTGAAAAGTGCAACTAATAAATACTTGGGCAATATTCCATTGAAAAGGGTTGACTCAATACGGGATCTTGGGGTAATATTTGACTCTGGACTGACGTTCAAGTGTCATATAGACGACATTGTGGCTCGCGCAAGACGAACAGCAGGGTTCGTCTTGAGAACAGCAAAACCTTTCAAGAGAAATGAAAGTCTGATCACCCTGTTCCGTTCACTGGTGCAGAGCATACTTGAATACAACTCATGTGTTTGGAGTCCTCACTATGGAGTTGACATCGACCCGATAGAATCTGTCCAAAAATATTTTTTAAGAGTCATCACAAATAGAGCAGGGCTGTGTAATAGGTTGAGGACTTACGATAAACGTTTAGACTATTTCGGAACTACTAAACTCGAGACTAGACGACAAATACATGACTTTACTATACTTCACAAAATTGTTAATGGTATCATAGATTCGAGACTTTTACAATACATACAATTTAACATTCCTAGAAGATCGTTGAGATTTGCCAATACCTTTCATGTCAGCATGCTTCGTACTAGCTTTATGTATTACAGTCCTATACCGATAATGTGTAGACAGTATAATGAGGTGACAAGGGAGTATCCTGATCTTGACGTGTTTGCCGATTCGCTGTCTGCTTTTAAGAAAAAAGTTAAGTTACGCCTGTTGGTTTAGAATGTCTCCGTGAAATTTAAATTTAAATTGAAATTAAAATTTACTTGATGTTTGAATGCTATTGCATGTTCTGTTAAGGATTTTTTTTTTCATTTTTTACTGTTTCTTAAAATGTCTAATTGTTGTTTAATGGATGTAGTATATATATATATATATATATATATATATATATATATATATATATATATATATATATATATATATATATATATATATATATATATATATATATATATATATATATATATATATATATATATATATATATATATATATATATATATATATATATATATATATATATATATATATATATATATATATATATATATATATATATATATATATATATATATATATATATATATATGTGTAATTAATGCTTTAATTTAATAATAGCTCATGAAATTTATTAATGTTGTGTGCATCCATTATTGGAAGTCCAGCATACTCATAGATAAAAACAAATATTTTGACATGAAAGTTATAAGCTGGATTTCTGTTGATGCGCCTTTATAAATAAATAAATAAATAAATAAATAATAAATACAAAATGTACGCGCCAGAGAAAATAGAAACAGTCGGTCGTATTTCAGTAAGGATACCCATTTTCTATCCAGACGATCCGGAAATGTGGTTCCACATAGTGGAAAGTAGTTTCGAAGTGAGCGGGATAACGGCCGACAAGACTAAGTACGGCTACATCTTAGGAGCCCTAGAGCCTCGCTGGGCTACCGAAGTACGCGACTTGGTAGTCAATCCACCAGCGATCGGGGCGTACGAAAAGCTGAAATCAGAGCTCATCCGCCGACTAAGTTCCACACAGGAACAAAAAACTAGACGTTTGCTGGAACACGAAGAGATTGGGGACAGAAAGCCTTCACAATTCCTCCGCCATTTAAGAGCACTCGCTGGGACAACCGTTGGGGATGATATCCTCAAAACGCTTTGGTTGAGCCGACTCCCACACAATATGCAAGTAGTTCTAGCTACGCAGAAAGACGCGACGTTGGACCGCATGGCTGAAACAGCGGATGCCGTGGGTGAGGTCGCCCCCGCACACAGACCACCAATAATTGCGGAGGCGGAATTATCTCTCGCCTCCCGATTTGAGAGCCTTGTTGGTCGGTTCGACAACCTCGCTACTACAGTAACGAACGAGATAGCAGCCGTGCGCAGAATTGATAACACGCCTTGGGAATACAGACGAAGCCAACATCGCGACCGCTACCCGACACCAAACAGATCATATTCCAGACAGCGATATGACTCACGTCGACGAAGTGAGATGAGCCCGTCACCTAGCAGGCGTGGGCAGGCATGGACCAACGAATCTACTTGTTGGTATCACAAACGATTCGGTGCACAGGCCCAGCGGTGCACACCGCCTTGCGATAAAGCCGAACATACACCGCAGTCGGGAAACGACTCGGGCAGTCACTAATGGCGACTAGCGACAACAGCCCATCCCCACGCCGTTTGTTCGTAACAGATAAAACAACAAAACTACCCTTTCTCATAGACACGGGAGCAGACGTGTGTGTGTTTCCGCGATCTAAAGTTCACGGCCACCGCGAAAAAACGGACTATACCCTCTCTGCAGCAAACGGCACGACAATCGCAACATATGGAACCATCGTTTTGACACTTAATTTGGGACTTCGACGCGACATCACGTGGAGATTTGTGATCGCGAATGTGACACGTCCCATCATCGGCAGTGATTTACTAGCACACTATGATTTACTCGTCGACATACGCAATCAAAGACTCATAGATCAGATTACAAACCTGACTTCACTCGGTCGCAGCTCAGTAGTAAACACGCTTTCCATCAAAACCGTCACGGGCACGACAATATTTCACCAATTGTTATTAAATTTTCCTGACCTTACACGCCCTTGCGGCACCATACGAGAACCACGACATTCTACACAGCACCACATACGCACAACCCCGGGCCCACCAGTCGCAGAGCGTCCTAGACGTCTCGCCCCTGAGAGATTGGCAGCGGCTAAACAAGAATTTGACGCAATGGTTCGAATTGGAATCGCGCGTCCATCGGAGAGCCCATGGGCATCGCCTTTACATCTCGTACCCAAAACAGATAAACAATGGAGACCATGCGGAGACTACCGCAGTCTGAACGCAAGGACAATACCGGACCGATATCCAGTGCGACATATCGAAGATTTTGCACACACCCTAAGAGACAAAAAGTTATTTTCTACCCTTGACCTCGTCCGGGCATATAACCAAATACCTGTTGCGCCGGAGGACATACAGAAAACGGCGATTACGACCCCATTCGGTCTTTTCGAATTCCCTTTCATGTCTTTCGGCCTTTCCAATGCAGCTCAAACTTTCCAAAGATTTATTCACGAAGTGCTACATGGACTCGACTTCGCATACGCATACATAGATGATATTCTTATAGCATCTGACAGCGAAGAAGATCACCTCGCACATCTCAAGACACTTTTTACTCGTTTACAACAATACGGGGTAGTTATTAACGCAGCTAAATGCAAATTCGGCGAGCCAGAAGTAAAATTTCTGGGATACCTTGTTTCCAGCAACGGGACACGCCCGTTACCAGACAAAGTAGAAGCGATCGCCAATTTCGCACGCCCTAAAACTATTAAAGAATTACGACGATTCCTCGGTGCACTAAATTTCTACCGACGTTTTATACCTAAAGCAGCAGACATACAGGCTCCCCTCAATACTTTTCTACAGAATAACGCAAAAGGAAGACAACCGGTTCCTTGGACCCCAGAGACAACCAAAGCCTTTGAGGAGTGCAAGAAATCACTCTGCGAGGCGACTATGCTAAAGCACCCGACGCACGACGCACATCTAGCTATTGTTACAGATGCATCAGATACCGCAGTAGGCGCAGTTCTCCAGCAAAAGGTTGACAACACATGGGAACCCTTAGCCTTTTTCTCAAAGAAACTAAGCCCGGCAGAAGCGAAATACGGAGCATATGACAGAGAATTACTAGCGATTTATCTAGCCATCAAACATTTTAGACATATGGTAGAGGCGCGCATTTTTACGATAATTACTGACCACAAACCAATCACTTTCGCCTTTAAACAAAAATTAGACAAGTGCTCGCCACGACAATTTCGACACTTAGATTACATTTCTCAATTCTCTACGGACATCCGTCACATAGCTGGCAAGGAAAATGTTGTAGCCGACGCCCTCTCACGAGTGGAATCCTTAGAATGTGCTATTGATCTCGAAGCACTCGCAGCAGATCAAACTCAGGACAAAGAACTAAAAATTTATTTGCACGATGATAGAACGGCACTCCAACTCAAACAAATACCGATTCCAGGCACAGATACGACTATTTTCTGCGACATTAAAACACCAAAAGCAAGACCATTCGTTACCAAAAAACTAAGAAAACAAACCTTTAATTATATTCATGGCCTAGCACACCCAGGCATTAAGACAACCACAAGACTGATGACATCAAGATTCGTCTGGCCCTCCATAAACAAAGACTGTAGAAAGTGGGCGAAAGAATGCATACAATGTCAACAAAATAAGGTCACCCGTCATGTGACAGCACCCTGCGGGACGTTCACACCTCCATCGGCACGATTCGAGCATGTTCATATAGATATCGTTATTCTTCCCCCATCAGAAGGTTACAGGTACTGTCTTACATGCGTAGATCGTTTTACAAGATGGCCGGAAGCGTTCCCCATGCAAGATCAAGAAGCTGAAACCGTGGCACGCATTTTTTACGCAGGGTGGATCGCACGTTTCGGCTCACCTGCAAGGATAACTACCGATCAAGGCCGGCAGTTCGAATCCCGCCTGTTCAAGCAACTTAACTGTTTGGCAGGTTCGACTCATTTCAGGACAACAGCCTACCATCCAGAAGCCAATGGCATGGTAGAACGCTTGCACAGACAATTAAAAGCAGCTATCCGTTGCCATCAAACAGAGCGATGGACGGAATCACTGCCCACGGTCCTCATGGGTCTCCGCGCAGCATGGCGAGAAGACCTTAAAACCACTTCAGCCGAGTTGGTATACGGGGAGCCGTTTCGCCTACCGGGAGAGTTTCTGACGGAACAACCACACGCAGTAATGGGGGAAGCGAGTGACTTTGCAAAAACACTCCGCAGAAGTTTTCAGGATCTACGACCTACTGATGCCAAACACCACACAGAACGAAAACCCTTCATATTCAAGGACCTTGAAACGGCGACGCACGTTTTCGTACGTAAAGATATGGTCAGAGGGATTTTGCAACCCCCATACGAAGGGCCTTTCAGGGTTGTCCGCCGCAGAGATAAAACACTTACCTTGGACATCCGCGATAAGGAAATAACAGTATCCATAGACAGAGTAAAACCAGCCTATATCGCAATAGAAGATACCCTCGATAAACAGGCGCCAAGCTTAAATCTCTCAACAAGAACACACAACCCTCCAGGAAACCCACAGCAAACACATGTAGTACCAACCAACCCTGTTACCGTAACCCGTTATGGGAGGAAAGTCCATTTCCCGGAACGTTTCAAGTGAAATATAATACTTACAAAAAAAAAAGAACAATTATAATAATTAAGTGCAAATATACGTTGTTTTTCACAAATGACATTGCAGTGACCTGGTACACAGGTAAAGTTTTTTTTGTGAACCAGGCATTCCGTGAATTCAATTGCTGACACCTACAATTAACTCTTGGCCACATTCCGTAATAAGAAACTAAATTCATTTTGTTTATTTTCCCACGAAAATATCACACAATGGAATCATATACATATTATAATATAATGTGTGATTTCGCGAACCGAAACAATTACTACGAGGTCAGCATATTCAAACAAATGACTAACTAGAACATTCATTCCTTCTTTGATAAATAATGACACATTTAGCGCGCACAGTTCATAACGTATTAATATAACACGACAACAACATGGGCAGCACAGAGTCCAAAGAAGAAATCGTCGTGGCACAGACTGCAGCAGGATCTGCTCAAGCCGAAACCTCGCATATGGACAGGATAAACGTGGCGTCTTTCATCCTAGTCTGTACAGCAATACTTACAGGAGTAGGCTACCTGGCATACGAAAAACTAAAGAAAACGATAACGAAGCAATTAGAAGAAAATTTTAACAGAAGGGGCCCTATACCTCCCCTACCAAGACATGTACCATAGTGAAAACAAAAACAATCCTAACTGACTTAAATTTAAAAAAAAAAAAACAAAGTGTGACAATGTGAACAACCTTCTAACTCAAATAAACATTCGAAATCAAAACAACCATAAATAAACAAACAATAACAAATCATTAAAGTGTATAAAATAATAAATGAAAAGTAGCTGTAAGTGTTTTAAACATAGTGTAAATACCGTTAAATAAATAACACCGCATAACAAAACAATAACATATTGTGTTACAAGTTACAATAGTGCAATGGACTTCATTGTTTTATTTAACAAGAACGCAGTGGGCTAAGGTAATAACCTGCTGACCCATATCCACGAAACATGTGAGATAAGAAACGGACTCAGAACGCATCGGAATTTTTATCACATGTAACTCCGTTACCAGGGCGAGGGTGATGTAGCGTCGCTGCTTTCGACTACAAACAACAAGATAATATTTATCAGCGAGTGTCAGATGACACTCGCCAGCCAATGAAGAGATAGATGATGTCATCTTTTGATCAAGCAGCCGGGATCATAGGACACGCGGATGAGCGAGCCAGCCAGTCATTCCCGCGCGGGCCCCGTGTCGCCATCCAGCATTATCTCCTCACGTCACTTATTTTACTTACATAAACATTTGTATTTCTTATCTATTGAATCTCATAAATACATTTATTATCAGTAGTTACGCGTATCACTCAATTCCCACAATATTTTTAAAAAAATTAGAAATAAAGGCAGTTAAACTCATAAATTTATCATAAAAAAAATATTTTTCTTAATAAAAAATGATTGAGAAACCCTTGATTTTTTTGAAAAAAAATTTGAGATTTTGTATTTTTCTATGTTTATACCAACTTTCAGCGTTCTAGCTTTTATGGTTTCTGAGATATACGGAAAAATAAACCAAAAATTCGAAAGCTGATAACCCCTGACTGAAACAAAAATTCACAATTCTGAGTATAAAAGTTTTGTAGGCTTATAAGTGTTTATATATTTTGAAATTTAGGGCTCTGTAAATTGAGCAGATCAAAAGTTATAAGGGGGGGGGAGGACAGACACACACACAGACACACAAAACCCACATAAAATGTTCTATTCCGAATTCTGAGTTTATCCATGTATGGGAACATATATACTGCGAGGCCTCTAGTTGGTGTTATTAGCATGCAAAAAGTCCACTACACCATACAAAATTTTCCTTCGTACACGCATCTTGGCTTAATAATGTCGATTCATTCAGAGAATTGAATTCTCATGAAAGAATCGACAGTTGGATAATATTTTATAAAACATATACCTAATGTACATTTAAACCATAATAAAACCTTTAGATTATATAAACCATATAACTACAATTATAAACCACAATAAAACCTTTAGATTAAATCTACATAATATAAAATTTTCTATGTTCCATCTAACGTATTTATATCATGATTATGAAAGAAAGACAGCCTTGTTTTATTTCGTCTTTTTTATTATCCCTCCTTTATTTCCCGACATATTCTTCCTAATTGTCTCATCTTGTTTCATTTCCTTCTCGTACATTATCACACTTTCGTGTTATAACGATCCTCACTAAATTATTTCGGTGTGAAGATATTGTCAAAATATTTTTTTATGTGCTTTTTCTTGTTTTCTTTCATTATCACTATTATTTATAACGGATACATGCTTTTATGGAATTTTTATTTTTTCCATTTTATGTTTTCATAGTGTTGTACAGAACAGTTTGTACATTATTGGATATATTATGTCAGAAAAAAAACATTTTTTTTACTTATTTCATTATGAAAAATCTATTATTTGTACATACCATCACGGCATATCCCACAATGTGGGGTAACCAGCGAAAGGTGTGCGGGTGTGCATTGCCTTATAAAAGGGAGCACAACACATCTGTGTATGCCCACACACCAGTCTCGTCTCACCTAAAAAGGCACTTCATTCAGAATGGGCGGTGAACCTCATTGCTGAACTATGTCAGATGTCATTGTGGCCTGATGTATTTTCGATTACCCGGCTCATACGGGACACTCGAAAACAATAATAGAAAAGAGTGGAAGCACTATTCTAAGCCGGTGCCTCACAGCAAATCTATTATTTGTAACGAAATATATTTACTTTACTAGTGAAACACGGTAATCTTCATATTGCCTGTATAATTAAAACTCAGTCCCTTCATTTCTTTCAGTCCCTTAAGTGCCTTCCATCCCTTCAGGCCCTTCTGTACCTCCCGTCAATTCAGACCCTTCAGTACCTCCCATCCCTTCAGGCCCTTCAATAACTCTCGTCCCTTCAGTTCTTCTCGTTTCATTCATCCATTCATGCCCTTCAGTACCTCCTGTCACCTCAGGACCTTGAATCTCTTCCCGTTCCACCCTTAAAACTTTTAATACCTTTAGACCCTTCAGTGTCACAGAGAGAGAGAGAGACACTAAATATTCTACTCCGAATTTTGAGTAAATCCTTATATGGAACATATATGCGGCGAAGCCTCTGTGTTTGTTATATTATCTATAATAAAAAGTAAACTGTAATGTATGAATTTAGTGGTAGGTACCTAAAGCATAATTTAATTATAGTTTTTTTTTTTTTTTTTAACATGTCTACGTAGGGGACGCCAGCTATTAGGATTTGGGTCCATTTTACTCTTCCGAAGAAGCGCACTACGTAGCGTTGGGAGGGGTTTGCAATCTAGAAATGAGTTTATTAATTCGGATTTTAAAAAGACCCGGGTTGTACGAAGATGGAAACACAGAATTCGGAAGATCGTTCCACAGTCGGGCTGCTGTATTAATAAAGGAGTTGAATCTACACATGAATATTGTGTGTTCCAATTTTATATTAATATGATTTTGAATATGGGTAATGGGTATTGTCTTTTGTTAAAGAAAATTATGTAAGCTTCTGTCATAGAAGATTGTAAACTGTTAACCTTGATAATAAAAAGATTGTTTTATAAATATATTTATTGTGAAGAATAAATCTGTTTCTTTTATAAAAACTTAGGTACATTTTACTTTTTGATTCTACATGAATTTTATTATGCGCGATAGGCCTATTTCGCCTTGTTATGGCATTTGCTAGCTTATTGCCCTAACAAGGCGAATTAGGCCTAACGCGCATAGTAAAATTCATGTAGAATCAAAAAGTAGTTTACTTTAAACTATAGATATAACTTATAATGGAATTCAACAAAATAAAAACTTCGTCGATCATTACTCTAAGCTAAGATTATATATGATACAGATACCTAGTCAGCGCAATGAATGTATGCAAACTAAAACTTCGAGGAAACAGAAGAATTTCTTGTATACGTACACCTACCGACACGCACACCTACATAAAACGTAGATCAACCGATCTACCGCCTCACACACACATGTAAAAAAACTTGGCATAGATTTGAATTCGAAATTTGTACTAGACGCGGCTTCTGTACATTATAATTCTATGACTCTAAGTTTGTGTTTTTTTACATCCAAGTTAAAAAAACCGCGATAAATATGTAGACCCTGCATACAAATCTCGCATATCTTGGCTTGATACTTTGTCGATATGTAAAGAGAAATAAATAATTCTCTTGAACAAATCGACAATTGGATGACTACACTGTCGAATTTATATGTATATCCGTTAAGTTTTAGATGGGTTTGTGGCTAAGCGGTTAGCGCGCTGGGTTAGTAATCCAGTGGTAACGAGTTCGAATTCTGCCACGACCGATTTCGTTCACCCATAATACAATCATTTATGCTTAATTTAGGATGTATATGTAATTCTTACAAGGACATAGGTATTCATTCTTTGAAAAAAAATATTCAGGATCCTTTAAAGGCCACTGATCTTTTTTGCGTGTTGCTCTACGTAACGAAGTTATACAAGTCAGTTATAGCCGCGTTAATTTCACTCAGTATAAATATGATGAATTCCTTAAAATAAGTTAATTTCACCAAGTAGGGAAGGGACAAAGGGTCTGTTATGACGATTAAATTTAAAGACTTATCCAACCAGCCGCCCCGTCCCTTGGGTTAATGGATTGTCATTATTTTAAAATTCGTTAAGCGGGTCACAGGTGACGTTAATTTGTTACCTTTATTGTATTAAATTAACGAGGACTTTCTATAATATAAGCACTTCATTTTCCCTACCCTAGCACGAATGTCATCATCCGGTAAGGACATACGTTGCCGATCAAGACGTCAATATATTTTTACTCTTCATTACCCCAAGGAAATATAGTGGGGAGTATTAAATTCGAAATTTTTAATGTTACTTTTTTTATTGGAGTTTTTCAACTAGTATTATGATGATATTCTATTTTGAAAGTTTCGTCACAATGCATCTGTGTGTGCTATGTACTTTGTACAATGTACGGCGGTGTTTATTTTACTTTATCGATTATAGACTAAAGTAGGTACTCATTACTCATTCAATTCTTTGTAAATTGCGCAAATACGTATATCAAAAATGCTCACTTAGAATCCATTATATTTAAAAGATATATGGGGGGGCAAGTCTGGTTCGACCGACGAAATCAAAACCCCAGTGATTACCCATATCATGGATATAATTATCGTATGGAGTTCTATTGTAGAACTCCATATAATAATTATATCCATGATATGGGTAATCACAAGGGTTTTGATTTCGCCGATTGAACCAGACTTGCCCCCCTGATCAGTGCTTCTCAATTTTTTTATCTGTCAAATATTTCAATGTGACCCTAAGCCAACTTGATATTTTTGTTTTCAATCTGCTAAAAAGGTACATCACTTCCATAAAATGACACAGAAGAATAAATTTTAATCAAAACATAATTTAACAAACTCATTTCTAACTCATTATATTTTATAAGACTGTATTTGTCCCTTAAATAAATAAATATAATTTCATGGAACCGCTGAAATTATTCATACAAAATTTGAATACATTGTGTAGTGACTAGATAGTGGGGGGGAGGGTATAGAGTAGGCTCTAACCAACTCGTTTTTTATGTTTCTCACACATCTCTTTTTATGTTTAGTTGTATCATTGATTCGTTGAAATAAATTGACCTAGGACGCAAAAAAGAATCTGCTACTAGCATTGCTGGTAGAAAGTACCTATTCACGTTATAATTTATTGAAATATTTCGTATATTTTCTATTTTGATTTTATTTATAATTTTTTTGTAAGAAGTGTTCATTTTGTACTTCTTTTATTGAGTAAATAATAACACTAATGACTCCGACATAAGAGAAGATATCAGGAGGAAGATAATGGCTACAAACCGTTGTATCTAAAGTCTTCAGAAGCAATTAAGATCAAAGTTAGTCAGAAGGAATACCAAAACTTTATTTTACAAATCTCTGACTAAGCCAGTACTTGAAACCTGGGTATATACGAAGGTTCTAGAGGGATCTATTGCAGCATTCGAGAAAAGGATCCTCAGAACAGTCTAGATACTGATGGTTGGCGTCGTTGATACAACAGACATATGGAGAGCCCGATGTAATCAGTTCCATCAAGGTGGGACGCCTGAAGTAGGCTGGTCATATAATCAGAAAGCATTTCAGCAACCCAGTAAAACGCCTCATGCTCTCAACACTGCATGGACCAAGAAGACCAGGCAGGCCCAAACTACGATGGATGGACTCTGTCAACGCTGATGTATCCATTCTGCAAATCACTAACTGGAAAACCAAGGTTTCAGAAATGCATAAATGGAAGAGATTGCTGGATAAAGCCAAGATCCGCCCAGGTCTGTTAGGGATGATTAGGCAGGCGATCTCAAAAAAAAATCAATGGAGCATTGAATAATACCAAATTGGCCACTAATTTCATGCTTGTATCAACAAAATAAATGTGCAAAGAAAATTAAAATTGAATTTTCGACTAAAAACACTGCATTGAATAATGAATAATTCAATGTATGTATATACTTCCAAATACAAGCAAACACTTCAATGCGTATACTACTAACAGATAAACATTTTAATCAACATCTCACATTTTGTTTTATGTGAGATATTGGTTAAAATATTAATATATAAAATATTTAATTCTAATAAACTCATTTACACATGAATAAAATTTGAGATATTGACTTTCTCAAATCACGAAAACCATTTATAATATTTTTTGATCATGAGCGAAATCCTTTAGATCAGACATCCATGTAACTTCTAAATCAAACCTTTGGAACTAATGACTTCCATTTACTGTCCTATTGTGGGCTTCGTAGATCCTAGGGTATTTTCAGGCAGGTGTTTATGATGGGAAATAAATAATTGCTTATTGTAGACAATGATGAAGTTATATATTTTTACAACATTTAATGATGATTAAATATCATAATAAATTTCAATCTCACAAATAAATCTTTCAGTAAATACATGACAAAGGATCTTCCATTTTTTTTTCAAGATCAAACCTTGTTTAATGAAAGGTTTTCGAATACCAGGCGGTCGCTCTATGCGCGATAGTAAATCAGTTCGTTGAAGTCGTGACAATCGATAATTGAATTAACGACTGTATATAGAATTACTTGACCAGCCACTCTACGTCATTAGGATAGCGATAGTATCCTGTGGTACTTAATCGTTTCCGAGTAATCATGAAATCTGAGGAAACTCATAAAGCCGAGAAGTCGCAGTACTATATGTATGCTGTATTTTTTCAATCTTGTCTATGTGAGGTTTAAAGTATGGATTCCACACCGACGAGCAATATTCAAGTAAGCTTCGTACTTAGGTAGGCAAGGATTTGGTTATTCTAGAGACAAAACCAAGCATGCGTGAGTCTCTAGAGTTTATGTTTTCATAGTAGCAGAGGAAGGTAAAACCTGCGTCCAGTACAACACTAAGATCCCTCACCTCCGACACCACCATTAAATCGGAATGTTCTAACCTATAAGCAAATACGATTGGAACCTTTTTCAAAGTGAATCTTAGTAAGAGACTCTTATCAATATTTAAAAACAAACAAATATCCATACAATAAACAGCCAATCGATCCAAATCACACTGATATATCCTACAATCCACACTGGTATATCATTTAGAGCAAGAATTTATGTCATTTATATAAATATTGAACAAAATAGGACCCAGTATGGATCCCTGTGGCACCCCGGACGGAATATCTATCCAATCAGTTCTAAACAACCTCCACCAACAACCACCGCTTGCCTTCTATTTGAAATATAAATATAAAGAGAAAACTAACTATACAAATCACCATGTATGCCCAGCCCCCGAAACTTCCGCTGAAGAATAATGTGACTAATTTGGTCGAATGCCTTACTATAATCCATATATACGGCATCCACCTGACCACCCTGTTCCTTACCCTGAGTGAACTTCCTGGCAAGAAACCACGTTAAGATGAATTTATTTAAGGTTTGATTGATTCGAGTTTATGAGTGCCGACTGTCGCGTATTCAAGTTGAATTCGCTAATATTACGCAATAGGTACGCCGTTCGGCTTCTGTGTCGCGGGTTTAAAAAAATATTTAAATTCATTTTCACACGCAAATTTTGCTTCTCTGGGCTGGAAATACTGATCATTTGGAAGAAATTGCCATATTGGCAATAAACTCGCCACTTTCTCAGGGTGCAAGGAATTGTTTATTATTATTAAGAACTTTTTCTTTCTTCTGATGTGTATGTAAATTTTAACGCTGCAATCTAAAAACATCGTATTAATATGCGATGTCTGCGAAGTTTCAAGTTTTCCTATAATAAAGCCAACAACTGAGTGGCATATAAAAACTACACATTGTTCACTTTTACGAATAATTTATTTTTTTAAGTGTGCAATATAAATAATTGAGCAGAGCCATGGTATTCTACTATGGCGATCTCATATTTCAGAATGAAGTACTATCGCTTTTTTATGAGCTCCGTGTCGAAACTTTAATACATACACCATACACGTTTATATTTTGATTTGCCATGTAAAAAAATTAATAAAAAAATTATATTGCCTAGAAAAAATATATGTATGTACATCCTAAATCAAAATTGAATTTCAAAATACAAATCATTTTGTATACCTTCCAGTGATAATTAAATATATTCAATTATTTTTTATCTTTATTTCTTTTTTATCTTTATTTCGAATTCAATTTTAAACTTTTCTGACTCACAATAAGAAGGCAAATATTATTTATTTATTTATTTGTTCGTTTATTCAATTATTATTATTTTAAATATATGTATTTGTTTACTTATTTATTAAATAAAATACTATCATAATAAAGGTAAACACATATAAAAATATATAAGTAAACAGTCAAAATCAACATATAAGTTCCAGTGCTCCAATAATAGATGTTTATCGTTTACTGCAAATTTAAGTAAATCATACTATTTTTTATCAATAAACCAAGGATATTTATTGATAAAACTCTTTATTTGGATTAATTTGTACATTTTTCTTTAGGTGCGTGTACACTAATAATTATTCTTTCGCCATACGTTGACTGCGTTCTTTTATTCTTCGAATTCTTCTCTTGGGACATGGACATTCAACTGACTTTTTGGTAGTCTGTTTGACGATCTGTTGCAATTTTCACTACTCTTGTAATGTTTTTTCTCTCCACGTGGTCTTTCACATCATCTTCTTATTCATCCCATCGCACGACATCTTTGACTCGAAAGATCATCCAAATTTCGAAGATTCGTACTCTGTAGAGTTTTCATTTCCGTGGTTTTTAGGGGATTTTACATATATTTCTGAAAGGTTTAATAAAGTAAATATTTTTTTTTGGTCCATACAGTTTTCACTATACTGCAATATCCTATTCAAATAATTGTTACGGAGTTTCCTGAGGATTTTAGATTCTGTATGGGCCATGATGAACGGTTTTAAGAGTTCACCCTAAATCCTTCCACCAGTAATGTCTTCCGGAAAAATCTATAAACGAATGTTGTTACTTATACTTTGATGCAATCATATAACTTTCTTTCTTTGTGTTTATTTCACGGGGTTATGAAACTTTCTTATGTACATTAAGTTGATTTTATAGATTTGTTTTGCAAGGTATTTTACGGTTATATTCAATGGGGTTGTTTTCAATGTCTTTAATGTATTTACAGTCTTTGCTGGTTTTATGTATATTCCCTCTTTCTATAATTGAACGAAATGAATTTCGAATTAACACTAGACATATGAAACCGGAAGTTTTTTAGAAATCTTTACATACATACATACCATCACGGCATATCCCACAATATAATTAAATAAATAAATGAATGAATGAATGAATGAAGAATGAAAGAATGAATGAATGAAGAATGAATGACGAATGAATGAATGAATGAATGAATGAATGAATGAATGAATGATTGAATGAATGAATGAATGAATGAATGAATGAATGAATGAATGAATGAATCAATGAATTAATGAAGACTGAAGAATGAATGAATCTTTACATACATACATACCATCACGGCATACCCCACAATATAATTAAATAAATAAATGAATAAATAAATGAATGAATGAATGAATGAATGAATGAATGAAGAATGAATGAATGAATGAATGAAGAATGAATGAATAAATGAATGAATGAAGAATGAATGAATGAATGAAGAATGAATGAATGAATGAATGAATGAAAGAATGAATGAATGACGAATGAATGAATGAAGAATGAATGAAGAATGAATGAATGAAGAATGAATGAAGAATGAATGAATGAAGAATGAATGAATGAAGAATGAATGAATGAAGAATGAATGAATGAAGAATGAATGAATGAAGAATGAATGAAAAAATGAATGAATTAATTAATTAATGAATTGATTAATTAATTCATGAATTAATGAATTAATGAATGAATGAATAAATGTGTAGTTGTACTTAGGGCGCTTATATAAATAAATAAATCAAATAAACACTTTTTTTGTACCCTGTACAAGTGGAAATTTCTCTTCTTCTGGAAATCGAACTCAAAACAATTATACCAAAGTCAAATCACTTAATACTGTGCCGCGGCGTTCAACATCGACTTGACCATTATTATTTTTTTTTCATTTTATCAGCAACTTTAAATGTTTCGACATTATTCCTCCGACAGTCTCCAACTATGTGTTTTTTTTTTCTTCTGTCAAACTATTAACTTTTAACAACCCTTACTTTCGCTGAGAGGGCAGACTCTTGGTACCTAATTGGCACTTTGAGACCCATCACACTTGAAAAGATAATAGTGAGAAATGTCAATATAATGCCGGCGGGAATAAATCCCAGCGAAAATTGTTGACAGTTGTAGACAATTTAACGAAAATCAATTGAAAAGTTTTACAAAGGAAACGTGCCAACCACAAAGTAATTTTTTTGTACAATATTATTTTTGTGAACACCTCCTTTTTAACCGACTTACAAAAACGAAGGTTATCATTTCCACGTGATCTTTTTTTATGTATATGTAACTTTTTACAACGTTTTCCGATTTCGATGTTTCTTTTTTCATTAGAAAAAGGATATCTTACAATTGGTCCCATTTCAATATGGTCATGATCTGATGATCAAAATCGCGGATCAAAAGTTATAAGGGGGGGACGAACAGACACACACACACAGACACAGACACACAAAACTCACATAAAATGTTTTACTCGGAATTCTGAGTAAATCCATGTACTCGAACATATATGCTGCGAAGCCTCTAAGTTGGTGTTTTTAGCATGCAAAAAGTCCACTGTAAAATGTTCCTTCGTACACGCCTCTTGGCTTAATACTGTCGATTCATTCAGAGAATTGAATTCTCATGAACGAATCAACAGTTGGATAAGGCAATTATTTTGCACTTTTTAATGCATTTTAAATTTTAGTTTTCATTGTATATGTTTTTGGAGTCGGTTTTCATACCTAATTATTTGTTATTTCAAAGTCAAATATATATTTAATTATGGTTATATATTATTTCTTCGCATGTGACCAAACAAACTATTTTTGTGTTACTGCGCATGTAATTGCACCGCTGTATCTCTAGGGAATCAATCAATCTCCTGGCGTACATCGCATAACAATTTTCTCTGACAAACAATTATATTGTGCAATTTATATTTTGTGTTAAATGAACAGATTAATGTGATGTACTTTTATAAGACCATACGATAAATAAATAAATCTCTAGGGATATTGCTGTGTTCAAATAAATTGTATATACGGTTACGTAAATAACTCCGTGCCTATCTGGAATGTTAATAGAAAATATGCCATAGAAAGATAATGTACGACCCAGAAATATATATTATTTGTCTTGTCTTTGTGAGTCCGTTCCATTTCTTTCTTCCATTTCCATTCTTCGTAAGAAACTTTTCCGTCCCATTTGTTATGCTTTACATTGTAGATACATATTTTACAGTAGACGGAATAATGTAAGTTCTAAGATATTATAGTTTTCTGGTTGTCTTATTCTATTCCTGTCTATTATTAAAAAATATATATTTTTTGCTTACTTAGTCAACACAGTATTGGTAAAATTCCATTAAAGTTTGTATATTTTTTTTGCTTGTTTTTTGTCCACTTATATATACTGTCATAATCGATTTTTTTCCCCTCTTATCATTATTTTTTTTTTCTAATCCTCTGATTCTTTTTTGTCAATTTTTATATTAATCTGTGTTTTTATCTAAATCTATATATTTATATTTTATCTGAATCTATATATTCATTTGTTTCTATATTTCATCTTTGTGTGTAATTAATTATTGTCAGTGCATATTGTAACAAGTAAATGGCTTATGCCGTATATTTTGCAAATAAATAAATATCCAATTACGAAATTAGAAAATAAAACAAGTGGGTTGTGGTCAACGTAATACTCCTCAATACTGAGTCATTCCACAAAGATGGTTGACTGGAAGAAATTGCCTCCAGGCAATAAGTCCGCCATTTGTACTATAAAATTTTATGTATGTACAAAAAAGTTTTATATATAAGTAAATAAATAAAGTTATCAAATGTATGGAAATTTATCAGTATTTTCATGAAATGATTTAGTCAAATCATTTTTGATTTAAATATTTTAGTATGAAAACTCGATAATTCTTCAATGTCATTTTACGAAAACGACGTGCCTTTTTAGCAATTTCAAAATAATTTTATCAATTCAAAATGCGATGTGTGGCAGAACCCCTTCTGCTCGGGCCCACTAGTAATTATATATTATTTACCTAAGTCTGATTTTTTTAATAATATTTACCTGTATTTTAATTTTTAAAATTATTCGGTACGCTGAAAATTATTGTATATAATATAATATATTTGTCAAAAGCGTTGTTTTTATTTTTTGCAAATTATTTTTGACCATCAGCTCAAAATTTCAATATTCTCTGAATTTATTTTGTTCGGCCATGAAAATGTTGAGATTTATCTAAGATTATTTTTTCGCAGTTGCCAACAAAAACATAATTTTCTATTAGATTTGCAAATTGCTTCTTAAGTTGATGTAAATCGTTTCTCAAAAAAGGTGTTACGCTGTCATGAGGTAAAAATAAAAAAACCTTCTCAGTAAGTAAAAAGGCAATATTTTATGAATATTTTATGAAAACTTCTCGAACAAGATATAAAATATTACTTGACTAGACATTACGAGGCGTAAGAGCTAAAAATAAACTATTCGTTTGATTATTTTTCATTATTAGCTACTAGATTGGACGAAGTAGGAATGCCTACCTCGTCCGATTTTGTTAATATTCCAAATATCATTTATGAACTCACATTTGATATCTTTTCTTGTATGTATATTTTTTAATATTTTCAAATACTATGTACATAGAAAATTAGAGTAATAGACAGTCGTACCTATCCACTAAGCAAAAGCCGACTTCAGCAAGAAATCTAAGATCTACGAATCCATCAATATGGACCTTAAACTTCTAGTAGAAAAGATCTAGTTAAGATAGTATGGAGTGTGGAGTATTCTCCTATATGGCTGTGAGACATGGTGCATAGGTAAAAAGGACCGTAAGAGATTGGAAGCCTTCAAAATGTGGACCTACCGACGAATACTCAGCATATCTTCATCACCATCATCCTCAGCGTCACATCTCTTGATGGCTCCTAGCTGCCTCCAAGAATCTTCTCCATACTGCTATATCGTTGGCTGCCAAATTCCAGTTCTGCTGCTCCATGACCCGACAATCTTTAACAACGCCGTCCAACCATCGTAGTTTAGGTCTCTCTACGTTTCTTCTACCGGTTATGTCATTAGACAACACCCTTTTTGGAAGCTCCAGATCATCCATACGGTGTAAATGTTCCTACTAGCGTAGTCTGTTAATCTTAATGAACTTGACTACGCTGATGTCCTGGTAAAGATCATAGAGCTCGGTGTTATACATTATTTTACGCCATGTTTGACCGTCGTTAATAGGTCCATATATTCTACGTGATATTTTTCTTTCAAATGCGTCCAGTCTGTTTTCATCGTGTTTTGTTAATGTCCAGGTTTCCGAGGCATATGTTAAGACTGGTCTAATTTGTGTCTTGTATAGTGTGGCTTTAGTTTTTCTGGACAATAGGCGTAACTTCAATTATCCAACGAGACCTAAGTAACTCTGGTTAGCTGCAAGAATCATCTTCCCAGTACTTTGAATATCTTGGTGGGACTATATTACAAATGATGAGCTTCTCAGCAAAATTGAAGGAACCAGGCACATGTTGAACACCATATCAAAAAAGCGTGCAAACTGGATAGGCCACGTGTTGCGACATGAGGATCTCCTACATATTATCTTGTAGGGAATGGTTGAGATAGCAACTGGCAGAGAGCGTCCTAGCCGGTAGTATCTAGAGCGGACGTGCGAGACTTGAACTGTTCCTCCTACACAGAGTTTAAGAAAGTCGCTCAAAACCGAGCGGAATAAAGGAAGAGATGCATCGTTTTGGAAGAGATGTACACAATCAAAAGCATACTTTTCATTATGCCGGATTCATTGTCTAATGGTAATATCTTCCAACCAACCATATCTATACGTTGAAGTTATTCTCGAGTATGGTATGCAACCAACATGTAAATATAATACAATGGATATTACAAAATTCCTCGTTGCTGTCCGTGGGCTTCTTCAAGGTCCCATTGCTCATGCGGAAAGCCTTCAAGAAGTTCTGTCATATTTATACGTAGTGTCTTACTATTGGTTGATTCCTATTAAGTTGATTTTTTACAGAGATCTTGGTCACCCCTTTGATGCTTTACATTTAAAAAGATCTGAAGTCATTGACAGTCCACGAGTTTGAATCGTCTATTTACATTCGACGATTGTTCTTTTTGCACTATGGTGCCGAGAGATTGTCAATCTAGATGACTCCATGAGCTACTTTTCGTGCTATGCATTTTTTGTCGCTCACTTAGCGTTCTGTGAAGGGGTCGTTTACAGTCCCCATATACAGAACTGGTGGTGGTGGAATTGGGAAATGTGAAGAAAGACGGGGACAAGGATTGGATAAGGAGATATAATTTAGTGTTATTTGTAAGGAGATGATGCTTCAGATTGTATTGAGCTAATTTTCGCGCAAATATTGTCTTCCCTCATTTAGCATGACGTGCATGGACTAATTAGTCCTTAAATAAGCTCATGCGGAGCGGATGGTAATAAAACAAACCAAAAAGTATATACAAAGAAATTTCTCAAATCCCTGAACTTTCGTAATCAAATATAAAATTACTTGAGGAAGCACAAATTACTTCCATTAAAAAAACGACGAAAAATCACATACATCCTCTTTCTTCACAAAATATTAAATAATTTGGTTAAAAGTCCTTGTTCTGTTGAAAGAATGCCCTTTAACTGCCCATCTAGAGCATCATGCCACAACAGTGTATTTGACACACCTTTGTCATGAACAAATTACGATCAAAACAGTTTTATTAAACGCAGTTGTAACAACTATAGTAATCTTAAAACTAAACGCGATCTATTTAATATGCCTCTGCAAGCACTAAAGCATATTCTCAATGAGACTACAAGCATCGGTTAGTGAAATCATCTTATTTCATCCTTCAAGTTCATTTCCCAGTTTTCTTAGAATATTCTAAATCTAATTCACTTGATCGATGTTCTCTTCATCGAATAATATAAAAAATTATAATGGGTATTTTAAATCTAACAAATGATTTTGTCTACATATATATTTTTTCCTGAATCCAGGACGACACCCATTATTATGGAATTCTACATATTTAACACCGTCAGCATTGACAAAATTAAAAAATCTAATATGAAAAATGTTTATTTATTTTAGTGAAGTGATCTAATTGGCTTATTTCTTTGTTCTTCCTCTTCTTCAGCCTTTTTTTGCTTGGGGTCTGCCGACACCTCTTCTGCTTGTTCTCGGTCTCCATTCTACGATCTTTTTGGTCCATCGTGAATCCTGGCATCTGGCAATATGCCCAGCCCAGCTCCACTTATGTAAGACCAGCGACCCTTTCCGCTACATCGGCTACTTTGATTCTTTCTCTTATCATGACATTCTGAATTCTGTCCCTTATTGAAATACCCAACAATTTTCTCTCCATAGCTCGCTATATCACTAACAGCTTGTGCATTATTCTTTGTTAATAATGTAAATATATTATGATGTATTTTGTAAAAAAGCTGTTATGTTTTCGATCAAAATAAAATAATATAAATAAATAATGTCATTTAAAAATAATCATTGAACTGAATAACAAATCAAGTATAGAAATTAAAGGACACCAAAGATGGGAAGAGGCTATAAACAAAAAATCAAGATTTTTAAAGCAAAATATTTTATTTTCAGATTCACTAAAGGAAGTGATGAGAAATGGGTGACCAAAAAGGTAGTAGATGTTCCCATGAAGAAGGTTGAAGGTTGGCGAGTTCCATATCTCTCAGGTACTTATATAAGTTTTGCCTTTTTTTATATTTCATACAGTGTTAATTCATTTGCATTATTTGTCATCCTCTTGCGCATTCTAAGGTTCAATTTATAATAATGACAATACGAATAATTAAAAAGCTAAATTGATCCTGCATATAGCTAAAATACACTGTTGAGGAAATTATGTTATATGGATGATTTTTAAAACACGAAAGAAGTCTGATGAATATGTTTGAATTAAATGATTCATGAATCTGAGTGATGCGAGTAATTGCTAAAGTTAAATAAAACAGTCCTCTCTGCCTACCCAGTCCATTGAAGTTTATGACACTTTTCTGTCTCAACACGATTTAATTATATTTTTGCTTTTCCAATTTAAAATTTGGCATCGAAAATTTCTTACATATGTTAAATAATAAAATTATCGGAATTGACAAATATTTTTCACAATACGAGCGAAATGTTATCGTCGCAATTTGGCAATGTTTCAAAATAGATGAATATGTTGTTTTGTGGCATAAACATCGATTTTGAACAATACAGTATAATAAATAAATTTTGAGCTCGGATATTTACAGCAAGATTTATGTTTTATTGAAATAATAACACAGCATTTCGTTTTATATAATTAAAATTGTGCGCATTGAGAGAAATTTCACAGTCACCTACCCCACTCTATTGGAAACGTTATCCAACTGTCGATTTGTTTAAGAGAATTTATTTCTCTTAACTGAATTTATTTTCTATAAAAAATACATCCATCATAGTAGTACTACTGCAGCCGAGGTAAACAATGGTGATATTGTGTGTGTGTTTGTTTCACGCCTTCTGAAAAAATAAGAGCATATAAAATCTTTTTTATGTGCGTGCTTGTACCAGTATACCTGACACAGTGTCATGCTAAAAAATGTGATAAAAATGTTAATGCATGCGATATTAAGTATAATTTCAAAAATTATTTTTTGAAATTATACTTGATAATGCAACTGCAAATATTTGTTCACGTAGAAGTTAGAAGTACGTATTTATCGCAGGAGGACTTGCGGGGGGCACATTTACTGAAAAAAAACAGGTTTTCTAAACTTCCAAGAAGAATAAGAACATATCTAAATTTTGTAGGTATTTATTTAAATAACTAGACATGGTACATAATATGAGATAGACTGTAAAGATTTAGAGGTCTTCGAGATATATGTAGACCTACCGGTCGAATTCTGGGTACATCTTGAAGAGATCGCATTACAAATGATGAAGTTTTCAGCAGAATTGAAGAAACCGAGCACACATTAAAAACCATATTGTCAAAACGAGTGGGTTGTGGCCAACTCAAAACTCCTCACTCCTCAACGCAAAAGTCATTCTATAAAGTATTAAAATTTTCTATGAAAAATATTCAGCATTTTCATGAAATGAGTTTGTTAAATTATTTTTTATTAACTTGTTATTGGGTGCGTGTTAAATAATTATTTGACATAGCACCTGTTAGTGCCCGAGAAGCTACACAAAATAAACTAAAATTAATAAATAAAATTAAATATCCTATTATAAAAACTTGATAATT
This sequence comes from Molanna angustata, assembly GCA_963576475.1. Taxonomy (NCBI): domain Eukaryota; kingdom Metazoa; phylum Arthropoda; class Insecta; order Trichoptera; family Molannidae; genus Molanna; species Molanna angustata. Next base: position 8,449,533 of record OY754972.1, read on the forward strand.
ATTCAATGCCATTTTATGAAAATTATGTGCCTTTTTACCAATTTAAAAATAAAAATTTAAAATTTTAAGATTTGGGGTCACTTTGAAATATTTGATAGTTAAAAAATATCCATTCAGATATTTAAGAGTAAACTAAACGAGTGGGTTGAGGCCAGCGCTATACTCCTCACTAACAAGTCATTCTATAAAGTATTCAAATTTTGTATGAAAAATATTCAGCATTTTCATGACATTATTTTTTATTTGAATATTTTATTATGAAAACTTGATATTCGTTTTTTAAAATAAACGAGTGGGTTGTGGCCACCGCTAACTCCTCACTAACAAGTCATTCTATAAAGTATTCAAATTTTGTATGGAAAATATTCAGCATTTTCATGACATTATTTTTTATTTAAATATTTTATTATGAAAACATGATATTCCTTTTTTTTAAAAGCCTTTTTACCAATTTAGGTTTCCTGAACTTGGGGTCACTTAGAAATATTTTACAGTTAAAAAATTGAGAAGCACTATTCAGATATCCTTCAAATTCTAATGGGGTCTAAATGAGTATTAGACTATACAAATTTGCAAAATTTGAAAATAATCGAATGAGTATTTTAGTCTATAATCGATAAAGTAGAATAAACACGCCGTACACAGCGCATAGCACACACACACACAGATACATTGTGATGAAACTTTCAGAATACAATCTCAGCATGATACTAACTGATAATCTGCAATAAAAATAGCATTAAAATTTGCGAAATCATAACTCCCCACTATATCCCCTTGGGTTAGTGAGGAAAACATTCAAATTGGATATACTATGGGTTGCAACACGAAAATCTCTTACACAACATCATCTTGGAGTAATTAGTTGAGGGACCATCTGGCAAAGGCCTTCCTCACCACACCGAGTACACAGACTTAAAGACAGTTGCTGAAGACTGTGTGGTGGAAGAGATGCATCGTTTTGCTGCCAACTATTTCCACGAAAGAAGATGTAGCTAGATAACACGGACATTAAAAAAACATCGCAAAGCTCTTATCAGTTAACATTAAGGAAGATATTAAAAGATATAATTTGACAAATTTTCAAATCATTACGACGAAAAGCACATAATATTTTTTGTGTTTATAGTCGGCTTGAAAGCAAATCTCCATTAACAGAAACTCATACAGAAAAAAATGGGTATTAAAAAAATAATGAATCAACTTTAATATGAGAAATATGGCTTTGGCGAAATCCCTCGAAAAGTTTTTTTTATGTTATTAATAAAAAGATTGAACAATTTGGAAACTCCCCAATCTCGGTATAATTTCCTTTGCGTTCAGTCGTTTTCTCTTTAGCCCTTCCAAGACATATTTCTTTACCAATTCAACTTTGGTAATAAAATTTGGTCGGAGCGCCTATATAAACATGAAAATTATTCAGATATCAGAAAGTCAGATTTTTGTTTTATTATTATGTCTTCACTTTGCGGCTATCCTCTGGTTTCGCGTTTTCCAACAAACTTCGGGGGTTAAATCGAAATAAATAATAATATACATTTTCGGCAAATATTTTAATCGGTCATATTCCGGGAACAATTTGTAAACAAAAGTTTAGACGGGGCTTTGTAATACAAGTTTACTAAGTAATTTATATTATTTCTGTAGCTCGGGTTTTGTTTTACACAAAACGGCGGCGGTGGGATCATGTTGCTGATTAAAATATACATTGGATATGAAATAAGGAATTTGCAAGAAACTATCGGTTTTACATAATATACAAATATTTACTGATTTATGAAAAAACATTTCACTTTTTTACAACTTTCTTTTGTTTATTAAGAATAGATGATTTAGATAGGTGGTAGCAGAGCGGTTAGCGCGCTGGGTTTGTAATCCAGTGGTCGCGAGTTCGAATCCTGCCATGACCGATTTCGTTCACCTTTGGCACAAGCATTTATGCTTAATTTAGGGAACGTATGACGATGTATATGTATTTGTCAAAAAGATGGGAACGTAAACTTACAAAAAAAGGTAGGTACTTCAAAAAATCCACGGATGTCAAAAAAAGACGAAAAATATATGTCGAGTTAGCAATGTGCTGCTTCTGTTCCGTTTTATCTTCCCACCCTGTAAGGAACATGGCATGACGGCAGGAACTAGTCTAGAACCTTCAAACTACGCAAACCCCGAAAGAAATTGGGAAATGATAAATATTTAATGTTGTTTAGCATAAGCTCATCGTAGATCATTTCAGTCGCCATGATAAATTATTTTACAAAAATACTTTCATTTTATGACCCTAAAACGGGTCGTTTCTACGTTTCAATTTTCAATCTCATAGTATGCATGCAATAAAATATTCAGAACGAGTGGGTTGTGTCCAACACTAAACTCCTCACTAACAATTCACTCCATTAAGTATTAAATTTTTTTATAGAAAATTTTCAGCATATCCATGAAATGAGTTTGTTCAATTTATTTAACTTTTTACTATGAAACTTTATATTTCTTCAATGCCATTTTATGAAAGTGATTTTATGAAAGTGTGCCTTTTTACCAATTTGAAAATAAATATTACATATTTTAAGTTTCCTGAGCTTGGGGTCACTTTAAAATATTTGACGTTAAAAAAATTGAGAAGCACTATTCAGATATCTTTCAAAATCTAATGGGGTCTAAGCGAGTATTAGATATAAATCTTTGCAAAATTTGAAAATAATCGAATGAGTACTTTAGTCTATAATCGATAAAGTAAAATAAACACGCCGTACATAGCACACAGTACATAGCACACACACACGGATACATTGTGATGAAACTTTCAGAATACAATCTCATGATACTAGTTGATAATCTGTAATGAAAAAATAGCCTTAAAAATTGCGAAATCATAACTCCCCACCTTTGGGTTAATTAGGTGTAAAAATATTAGGTCTTGAATTAGTAGTAAATTATTTTTTCTAACCTGTGATTTTTTATGTATTTCTTTATACAAGAATTATTTTGATAGGTGAGCAATTCCTCAACTGCATGATGGTATGTTAAATCATGCTTGAATTACTCCTGGAATTTCGCAAACTGTATAGCCCATAGAAAGTTTATCGTGTTTTGCCAACACGCTGTCTATCGACTTAATTTTGTTTAATGAAAATTTAATAACCTGAAATAATGTTCCACTTTGTCACAGCTATATATTCTACATTGCTTCGACGTCATTTTATGCATACTTCACGACGAACGTCTATTGTTTATGAACAATGAGAGTATGTTTATTTTCCAGGTAGCGTACGTAGGTATGCAAATATAAACAGCAGTATTTATACATAATAAACATTTTCATACACCTTGTGCAAATAGTGAGATTGTTGCTAAGCGTCATTGTTTTCCGACAACAGTGTTTACGGTCCAGACAAACGAAAATTTTGTTTTCCAAAGATGTATTTGTTGAAATGCATAATTAATCATATTTTGTGTTGATTCTCGGGCTACCTGCAGTACTCTGTCAAATTTAATTTTCACATTATACCTAGCATATATAACAAGCTGCCACGTTCTGGAGGTTTATAAAAGTATTAATATCCATAATCATCAAGACTATGGAATAGCTTAAGTCCGGATATTATGTCGCCTAACTCACATGGTATTTAAAAAAAAGGAATATTTATTCCTAAACATCTGATCCCGGTTTCCTCACTTAGTGCTTTCTCAATCATTTTGTTTCTATGAAATTTTTCTCTTTGCTTTGTTATATAATTTTTTCATACTTTGTAATCTGATTGGTTGAAAGAAATTGGCAACAAGACCGTCAGTTTGCAATATATATTTATACTATGTGCTAAAAGATAAATAAATGAATAAATAAACAAAAAAAAATATTAATTATTAAATAAATAACTTTTAAAAAATACATATTAAAAAAAACGAATAAGTAAATAAATAAAAATTTAAATAAATAAATAAATTCTTAATCTTCTTCTTGACCTTGTCCTACATTAGGTAGGGTCGGCTCTCCTAATCCATTGTCGCCAGGATGATCTGTCCTGTTTTGTCGGGGTTGGTATTTGGTCTTTATCCATGAGCTTACTCATACTACTCCACCACGTGGATAGATAAATACTTAATTAATAATTAAATAACTTGTTAATTAATTAATAAACAATCAGCAAATCTAAACTAAAAACGTATTGAAAAAACAAAGCTTGTGCATAGTTTTTTTAATGCTTATGACCGATTTCGTTCGAAATCGGTCGTGGCAGGATTCGAACCTGCGATCACTGGATAGCTAAGACAGCGCGGTAACAGCTCTGCCACCACCCATCTCTTAAAAAAAACATTAGTTCATAGTAATATTTCGATTGTAGGTAATTTATTACCTACTTAAAAAAAAATATTTAATTAAAAAAAATTTGGTGAATTAAAATTGTCAAGTCCGAAATATTCTTGAATTAAAGTCGTGCAAGATTATTGATACTACAAGCCTAGACCTGTGTTGGCGCTCTTGGTTTTGCAGTTCCTTTAATATCTAGACTGCAGAAGTTTTCCTCATTCTTCTTCGATTCTTTCACGTACCGTCTTCACTGCGAAAGTTCAAGACCATCAGGCAGGGCTAACTCCACCTAGTTCGGCAGCTCGAAATAGTGAATCAGTGATTTTTATTGAACCACTGCCTATTGCTCATTACTTGGTTTGACTTGTTACTTTACTCTCTTATTTAATATCATCTTTTTCTTCCTCTTTTGGTTGATCTGTGATCTATTTCAACAGGTCTTGGACCTTGTCCTACATTAGGTAGGGTCGGCTCTCCTAATCCATTGTCGCCAGGATGATCTGTCCTGTTTTGTCGGGGTTGGTATTTGGTCTTTATCCATGAGCTTACTCATACTACTCCACCACGTGGATAGATAAATACTTAATTAATAATTAAATAACTTGTTAATTAATTAATAAACAATCAGCAAATCTAAACTAAAAACGTATTTAAAAAACAAAGCTTGTGCATAGTTTTTTTAATGCTTGTGACCGATTTCGTTCGAAATCGGTCGTGGCAGGATTCGAACCTGCGATCACTGGATAGCTAAGACAGCGCGGTAACAGCTCTGCCACCACCCATCTCTTAAAAAAACATTAGTTCATAGTAATTTTAACATCAAAAGAATAGCAATTAAACAAATAAATAAATACATAAGAAATACATCAATAAAACAATATAACTACCTCTATCTAGCTGTACCGCAAAATACATATTATATTGTAATATCCACAAATAAACAAACATTATACCTAGAAAATAACCCACTAATAAAATAAAATTCTTAGAACTATATCAATAAACAAATATAACTACCTGTATACAAACATATTTAGGGATTGGTCGGTCAATTGTCAAGTCTAACTATAGTCTCCACCCACTGCCATTGTTTAATACTCTGTTTATAGATACTGACCAATCAAAAAAATTGTAAGCTCAACCCTCTACCTATATAACCCGACAGAAACTCCACGCCGTCATAGTCTTGAAGATGCCCTAGCAAGGCGAAATAGCTATCGACGAACTTATAAATACACGTAGAATCTAAAACAAATTGTTTTATTTTAATATAATTCATAGTAATATTTCGATTGTAGGTAATTTATTACCTACTTAAAAAAAAAATTTAATTAAAAAAAATTTGGTGAATTAAAATTGTCAAGTCCGAAATATTCTTGAATTAAAGTCGTGCAAGATTATTGATACTACAAGCCTAGACCTGTGTTGGCGCTCATGGTTTTGCAGTTCCTTTAATATCTAGACTGCAGAAGTTTTCCTCATTCTTCTTCGTTTCTTTCACGTACCGTCTTCACTGCGAAAGTTCAAGACCATCAGGCAGGGCTAACTCCACCTAGTTCGGCAGCTCGAAATAGTGAATCAGTGATTTTTATTGAACCACTGCCTATTGCTCATTACTTGGTTTGACTTGTTACTTTACTCTCTTATTTAATATCATCTTTTTCTTCCTCTTTTGGTTGATCTGTGATCTATTTCAACAGGTCTTGGGACGAGGATGTCCAGTTCTCCTCCCATCTCTTTGATGGTTTTCTCGTTGGTCGACATTCCTCTGGTATCTCGCGCATTGCAATCTTTGGCATCCTTTCTATATTCGTCATCTCTCCAGTACCGTCTTCTTTGCCTGCTCCACCTTACAATATTCTCCACATTACAGGTTCTGCGGATATTCTCGTTGGGAATTCTGTCTCTGAAGTTTCTGCCCAAAATTGGTCTTAGCGTTTTCATCTCTGTTATTCTGAGAAGCTGTTTTTTTTCTACTCTGTACTAGCATATGTTTGTTAATAATTCTCACGTTTCTTTTCATTTTCAGGAATGATGAGCGACATAATTATTTCTCTGGACGACAAGTTTCTGTACTTCACCAACTGGCTCCACGGAGACGTCAGACAATACGACATTACCGATACTGAAAATCCTAAACTCACCGGTCAGATCTTTCTCGGGGGGAAGATCATGAAAGATCAACTAAAGGTGATCGAAGATAAGGAACTTAAGGTGGGATTTGCGTTGTAAATAATTAGCTTTTTACACACTTTTTTTTTACTCCACTTGTCTGTCCGTACTGGAATTTTGCAATTGTTCATAATTTGTGTATTACCGATGACAATGCATGTTGAAACATTCACCTTTTTTTCATCAACTTCAGCGATATTTTGACAAACTTGAACAATTTTGTAATTTCATACTAACTTAGCGTAATTGTATGTATAAGTTTCATTTATATCGTATCTCAATAGATTCTTTATGTTCTGTATTCTAATTTGTTTGCTTTATAAAACAACTGTGTTTGACACGTGTTTGAAATTGGCAATATGAATGTAGGTATAGGGAGATGGTTATTTGATTATTGTGATTATGATTAATTGATTTAATAAAATATTTATAAGAATGATTATTGCGTGTTCAAAAGGTATTGTTAAAAACTCATCTCTCTATAACATGTAGATACACTACAAACAATTGGGTGCAACTGATAATTCATGCAATAAAATATTGTACTCACTCTGATATATGTTTATTTATAACAATGTTTTATATAGTATCTATTAATATATTAAATTATTATATTTGATTCACACGTAATAAGAATGTGGAGGAAAGAACGGGATGCGTCTATGCCGGGCGACTGAAGAAATTCCTAACCACGCCGGTGGCACTTTATTGGTAGCATTGGTTTTACTTTACGCTTGCATATATTTTTTTTATGTTGGTATTTTTAAAAATACAAAGTAAAATTTTCAGAACTTCAGTATACTTCAGTTGTGTTTTGTTGTTTGTTGTGACCCGAAACATTTTGATCCTTTAAAATCTTGAAGTAAACCAAATAATAAATATAACACGTGTGATTTTGTAAAATTCTTGTTATTTTCGGTGTTAATCTACATACATACCATCACACCATGTGATGGTGATGGTGTTGATCTATTGCCAGCTTTTGTATTTTTCGATTATCTTCGTAAGATGGCTGATAAGTTTTGTTGTGTTTTGAATAAATTGTCAAGTGAAATACGGCGAAGTGAAGTTGTATAATTTTCCGAAAATCAGTAATAAATCTTTTTTTGTGGAAAATAAATAAAAAAAAATAATAATCTACAAGGTACATTTTATTTAGAATCGTGTATTTTATGAATTATTTGGCACGATTTTTGAAATATTGCAAATAAAATCCTTCATGTGTGTATTTTGTAATTTTTTCGTGAGTTTTGTTTTTTTTTTAATAAATAATGATTGAAAAATGGTTATTTTTTATTTAAGTTATCCTTGAATCCATTCCTCAAAGCTGGAAACATTTTAAAATGGAAATTTAAATTTGCCTTGGACCGGTCACCTATTCATTGCCCCTATAGCGGAGATGCACGAAACCTTATGATTATCCGGTTACAGCTCCTATGTATTGAGTGACACATCTGAAGTTTACTTCTATATTATTATCTGTGTTCCTAATGACGAGAGTAGGAGGGGATTATTGTTTATACGTTCAGCTTGAGTTGGTAGCCATGACAAGTCAGTAGTGATGTGGGGACATCCTAGGGATGGTCCACCACGAATGTAAAAAATCTACGGACTAATGTGTTATTTATTTATTTTTATATCAAAATACAGTTCAATACACAATACTTCTTAAAACTAAGAATCATATATATACTAAACGTATTTCTTCACCGAAAGAGTGAGTCTCGTGTTCAATGGAGGAATAGTGTAACACAAAATTATCCGAGCACAAATTTAATTCTACTTAATATTATACACATCGTTTATTTTTAGAGAATATGCCGCACACCCGTCGCTGGTTACCCTACATTGTAGTTTATGCCGTGAATGTTTTGTGAATGAATCCATTGACAGTTTTTCAATGTTCACAGGAGACTGTATTGAAAATATTCATCAAATTACTGAAACAAAGTTAAAATTTATAATATTTAACGTTGGTTTGTTTACATTAATATTTTTATTTTTCGCTCGTCATTATACGTAGTTTTGTATGTTAATTAAAGATATTTGATGCATTTAAAAATTAAATAAATATAAAAAGAAGTTCATAAATTTTTCTGTAAGCGTGAAATCAAATCATCGGAAGACTCGAGAATTTATTTAAAGCAAAATATTTCAAATAAGATATATTAAATATAATTACTTCACTAGGCAGAGTCTGTTCCAAAGCAATTACCTGGAAAATTTGTATAGTTATACATTTAATAATTTTAAAATACAACATAATATTACATTTGCTTGAAAAAAAATAATTCGCTCATAATCATAAACCTTTGATATGTCAATATCAATACCTCCTCAGAGCCTAATCCTTTGATATGTTAAGTATCTGGATGGGTGAAATATTCTCAATTGAAAGCTTGATCGGTGCGTTTATCGCATTTTATTTTGATCTATTAAATAATTTACGAATTGATAATTGTTATCATCTGTTATTATTTGTGGTACTTAATAGTTATTAATATCATTAATACATAGGCCATCGCCATTTAAAAAAAATATGTACAAATAAATGAATTTTTTTCTTATCCATTTTGTTGAATTGAAAATAAATATTTGTTTTGTAAGTGCTACATATTGATAAATAAAAATCTGATGCTCATTTGAAACTCGTTTTATAACATTTCTCGTCATATATACGTTTTCACCATAAAACCTCGTAAAGTAATTGCATTATTAACAAGTTTGCGGTATCTGAAGTTAAATTTTCACAAAACCTCTTGAGTAAAAGCGGGATTCTTAGTAAAATTACAAAGATAATATTCAATAAACTCATAATGAACTGGAATATTATCGGAATAAGTTAACGGATAATATTATACATTCTAAATTATATTATCGCACTTATGAAAATTTCTTTTGAACAAAGACATTTTTCGTTTATTGCTCCTCGACTCTACAACAGTTTACCTCCATCTCTCAAAGAAATAACATCTCAAGCAATATTCAAAACAAAAATATATCATGAATAACTAATGGACAAAACTAACGCAAATACTGAGTACCTACTCTGCAAAAATCTTGCTAATAAACGCCATTTTGTATTGAATATTTTTATTATTGCATATGCGCAAACATTGGATTTTTTCCCTGTCGAGAGTCAAAGATAATTTTTAACAGATTTTTTAATTATCTCAATAGAGACGAAGTTGGAATATTTATGATTTTGTCTTATTTGATAGGGATCTCATTAAAAAGGCATAATTGGTGAACGTTGCGCAAGCGCATAAAGTGATCACGTAAACCAGCCGATGACAGGTCGTAAGCCCTGTAGGTGCCTTGATTTCCCGGTTCTCCCACAGTAAATATTCCAACTTCGTCTCTATTGAGATAATTATAAAATTTGTTAAAAAATATCTTTGACTCTCGACAGGGAAAAAAATCCAATGTTTGCGCATATGCAATAATAAAAATATTCGATTACTTACACATTGGTACAAGTAGGTAAATAAGACAAAAATGACCTTATAAGTCTGGCGCAATTCAGGGGTGACTTCTATGCGAAAAATGCATTTTCACCTCAGATATAAGAATTGTAGCTTTCATTATTTACAAAAAAAAACAATTCTCTCAATTGATGGCGTTACAACAAAATAAATAAAAAATAATAAGATTGTTGTTCATAATTTCACCGATAGATGGCTGTAGTAAAAATTCCTTATTTTCAAGCGCAAAGAATTTCAGTATTACAATATAACGAACTTTCAAAATTGAATTGATAGGGATCTCATTAAAAAGGCATAATTGGTGAACGTTGCGCAAGCGCATAAAGTGATCACGTAAACCAGCCGATGACAGGTCGTAAGCGCTGTAGGTGCCTTGATTTCCCGGTTCTCCTACAATAAATATTCCAACTTCGTCTCTATTGAGATAATTAAAAAATCTGTTAAAAAAAGCCATTTTGTATATTTGAAAATCTTACTAATGAACGCTATATAACGACTGTGTAATTGTAACAAGCGTAAAACCAAAAATAATCCGACAACGTTGTAATTACGCACTCACGCATGCGTAGAACCGCCAGCCGCCATCCGCCATTATAATTTTGTCGTAATTAATATTTTCATGTGTTTTTCGCATTTCAAAATAGGTATATGGGAAAATATAACGAATAATTTCATCATACGAATACTCAAGCGAACACCATTGTAGATATTATAAAACAGCATTTTTTGACAACTTTTCGCTCCTTAAATGCACAACTATCGAGAATATAATAATTTGCAGAGTTTTCTTCATATTATTCTAACATATAACAATATAAACACGCATATCAAAATAAAATTTGATTTGTGATAAATGACAGTTGTCTTAAAACACCGCTTAACTACCTTGGACAGGCGTGCAAGCGTTGTCTAAAATTTGTATGAGAGATACATTGTCGTCGACCAACTGATCTACTACACAGCGTATATTAGTAACATTTTTGCCTACACGGGTGTTAAACGGTCGTGTTACTTTTAAAACACGTTTGTTTGTAAGACTGCTAATGTATGTAGAGCGGAAACTGTTGGACAGCAGTAGTTTGAAATATGGTGTGATAAAAAATAATTAAAATAAAATGTAATTATATAATGTTGTGTGCATATAATTGGACACCCATCACACTCATAATAATAACTGATATTATTATAGAAATAATTGGGTCAGCCATTACAGATATTAACACCATTCACTTTATTACCTGCCGTTACTCTCCTTTCAATATCTTTTACCAGTCTTCCACCACGCTGAAACATGCTTCCAACGTATAAATATTCATCAACTTGTTCCAATTGTACATTCTCCACTGGTATAATGCACTATAATGTATAAAATAATTTCCTAATTAAAAAAAAGCACGCCAAATGTACATCTTACATAATACATATTATGACTAAATAACGCAAAAGTTGCAAAATATTTATTTGCATAAAATCATTTTTTGAAGTCGGCGCCAAACTTTTTGTGGCCCTCTTCATGGATCATAGGTATGTATGTTTGTTTGGCGGGCAAAAACGGGGGTTTGCGGAAAAAAATGATTAGGAAAACTAAAAATGATTTATTTTAGAAAAGAAATATTTATTTCAATACGAGTAAACATTACTAAAGGCGATCAAGGTATTCTGTTCTGGGGTTGTTGTTAGAGATATTCATTTTTGACCAATTAAATTTTCGTACTTTATTTATGTACTAATTGCTTAAAAATATTTATATAAAAGTAGTATTGTTTGAGTATTCATCTATTTTTTTTTTAATTCACCAACAGGTTTGTACAAAGAAAACTTATCGATATTGAAAATGAACCCTTTTTCTTATTTAGGAACAACCATCTCCTGTATTTGTCAAAGGACGAAGATTGGACGGAGCTCCTCAAATGCTTCAGCTGTCATTGGATGGAAAACGTCTTTACGTATCATCTTCACTCTATTCTCCGTGGGACAAACAATTCTATCCTGAAATGATTGAAAAAGTAAGTGAAGAATATAAGAATATATAGTAGACATGCGCAAACTAGGTTGGTGTATAAGATGCAATGACCATTGTTTCTAACCGCGAAAGAAAAATACCAAAACGCTATCGTTTTGCACACTCGCTAATGAAGTCGTTCTCTATTATTTCTTATCCGTCTCGTAGTCAACTTTGTAAATAATTGAGTAATTGCCTCGCATACTTTTAATGTCATTCGTATCATATACTTACTGAGAATCATCTGAGTTGTAACGCCTACTGTCCACGGATATGTCATTTGTATGATGCATGCATCCTACAAATGACGGTAGGCGTATGTATTTTGCATATTTGTTATGTCCACGCTGCGTCATGCAATCGTCAACCACGCTACAAAACGTCTCGGTTTTCTTTCAACTAGCATCGAGAAAGCAAGTATTTTCACGTATTTTGTGCACGCACCGCATGACGAATGCATGACGTGCGGCTGACGCGACGTTGCCGCTCCGTGGACACAGTTTTGATTGTTTCTATGCAAGATGCAAGCATTCGTCTTGCATTCGTCAATTGACGAAAGCGTGCGCGTGACGTGCGGTTTACGTGGACAGTAGGATCGTATTCTTTTGAATACGCAAAAATGATAAAAATAACGCGTATTGCTAAAGTGCTTAAAGGCACTTATACATAATTCATGTAAACGCTAAAAAAGTTTGACTTGGTAGTGAGGAGTCGGCCACAACCCAGTCGTTTTTTAATATTATTTAAATGAAAATTATTCAGTCATGTGAGTGTTCAAGTAGGTACATTCGAGTATGGACCAATAATTTAATATTAACCAATTCTTGGTGATCATTTTGAATCTGGTCCGGTTCCCACTGCCTATGATAAACGTACATAATGTGATTTGGGTCAAATTTGGCGTGCTGGAATTTATTCCTGACCATTCTACGTGTGTACATTGGGTGGCGGCAGTATATACTGTATGTGGAGTACCATAGGATCTCGTTTATTATTTATTCTCACTGACCACAGACAGGGGGGGGGCTCAGGCTATGGCCAGGGGCCACCGGGAAGGTCGGGCACGAAGTATGGGACGGGGCGTATCTCTATGCAGGCCGGGTAGAACTCAGAAGCCCCTAATTTGCATTCCGTAATCACAACCGGCTCTATCTGATGTCGTAGAACAAGGACAAATGGAGGATTGGCAAATTAATGTCCAGAATAGCAATGTGAATATCTTCAAGCACAGTAGCTATATAAATATTTCCCATGTCGAAATGATTTGTTTACAACTGCAAAAACTGGAAATGTATTTCATTATACTTAATATTTCTTGGGTGCTGCAGAATCCTATATACCTACATTAGTTATAATAAATATTTATGTATAACCTACTTAAAATATTAAAAGTATTAATGTTTTATATATTGTATTTATTTATTTATACATCTTTTTGTACATAATATAAACAAATATAACTGTACACTGGCGGGCTTATTGCCATTAGGCAATTTCTTCCAACCAACCAGATTACAAAGTATGACAACATTGTGTATGTACAACAGCAAATAAAAAAGAGTAAAAGAAATCAAAGAAAATACGTATAACACTTAAATACTATTAAAACAAAAAAAAAATTATAATTCATAGCAAGAAAAAGGATATGGTAAGGACAGGAGAGGAAATCGGGATCAGGTGTTCAAGGATAAATATTCCTTCTTTAGTTTTTTCTTGAAAATACTAAGTGAGTTAGACGACGCAATATCCGGACTAAGGCTATTCCATAATCTTGCTGATTGTACTTCGAACGAAGAGCTGAGAAATTCTGTATTATGGATAGGTATGGAAAGTGTTGTACATTCAGCAGATCGGAGTGGAAGTCCATGACTGGATAAATAAGTGAATTTGCTTTTGAGGTACTGTGGCAGGTTTGGGTTCGAGAGAATATTGTACAATAGTGACAAAATGTGTATATTGCGCCGCTGGCGTATCCTGGGCCAACAAAGAAGATTGCGGTAAGGTGATATGCGATCAAATTTTTTCAACCCAAAGATGAATCTGATACATATATTCTGAAGACGTTCAAGTTTATTGAGATGCACTTCATTTGCATCCAAGTAGCATACATCGGCATAATCAAGCAATGGAAGAAGGAGTGATTGAGCAAGAATTATTTTACAACGGTATATATTTTGTATCGGTTTGTATCGGTATATATTTATTTATTTATCTTTCTGTACATAATATAAATAAATATATTGTACACTGGCTTAGTGCCATTAGGCTATTTCTTCCAACCAACCAGATTACAAAGTATAACAAAATTGTGTATGTACAACAAAAAAAACAGAACATATATATAACACAATTATAGGACGACCGTTTCGGCTGACTAGGCCCTTATCAACTGGTCGTTGACAAGTTGATAAGGCCAGTTGATAAGGGCCTAGTCAGCCGAAACGGTCGTCCTATTATAAGATAAATTTATACACGTAGAAGCATAATCGTACTATGAAGTTTTACACCTTAAATACCGTCCGTATTGACAATTTAAAATACTAGTATAATGGAATTGTACACCTTAAATACCGTCCGTATTGACAATTTAAATACCTAGTATAATAGAGTTTTACACCTTAAATACCGTCCGTATTGACAATTTAAAATAACAATTATAATGGAGTTATACACCTTAAATACCATCCGTATTTACAATTCAAAATACCTAGTATAATAGAGTTTTACACCTTAAATACCGTCCGTATTGACAATTTAAAATACATTGTATAATGGATTTTTACACCTTAAATACCGTCCGTATTGACAATTTAAAATACCTTAAATTACACCTTAAATACCGTCCGTATTGACAATTTAAAAAACCTAGTATAATGGAGTTTTACACCTTACATAAATACCGTGCGTATTGACAATTTAAAATACCTCGTATAATGGAGTTTTACGCCTTAAATACCGTCCGTATTGACAATTTAAAATACCTTAAATTACACCTTAAATACCGTCCGTATTGACAATTTAAAAAACCTAGTATAATGGAGTTTTACACCTGACATAAATACCGTGCGTATTGACAATTTAAAATACCTCGTATAATGTAGTTTTACGCCTTAAATACCGTCCGTATTGACAATTTAAAAAATATTGTTAGTTTATTTTGTTGTTCGAATCTAAACACATAAATTCCCATTTCGGTGGACGTTATTTAACCCAAGAGTAAAAGTTTTTTTTATCTTTTTTTTATCATTTCCGTTTTAATATATTTCATTTTAAATAAGTACATGCAGAAAAAGAATTACATGCAGCGGCCAGACAAGAGGCCAAGAAGAAGAGTTATAAGTTCGTCTGGGTCAAGAATGGTAGAGTGTATCTACGAAAATCTGACACTTCTCCTACCATCCTCATATCTAGTAATGAGAAACTGTTGAACATTTAAACCGCTCAACAAAATGAACTCGACAGAAGACATGTTATCTAGTTTTACAACTCACTATGCCACTAAATATACATATTTTATCAGAATGTTCGTGGACTACTAACCAAAACATCTGAAATATCACTTGAAATTCTCAATACCGACTATGATATCATTTGTCTGACCGAGACGTGGCTCAACTCATCCATATTTAATACAGAAATAATTAATGACAATAGATACATTGTCTACAGACGGGATAGAGAGAGCACTTCGTCCAATAAAACAAAATCAAAATAAGTCTCTAATCCCGTCGTCGAGTCACAGACTTGATCTATTTGTATAAAATTATCAACAATCAAATTGACACCGAACTTCTATCTGAAATAAAACTTCACACAAATTCTCGTATAAGGAACCCAGAACTATTTAGATTACAGTTTTTCAACATTAACACAAGTTTTTTTAATACCATTACTCGGATGTTTAGATTTTATAATACTTTTCATACTAATAAAGACATAGATATTTTTGGTGACAGTCTGGTGACATTCAGGAAGAAAACTTTCCTCACTTGTAAATTAACATATTAAACTAGCTTTTTGTTTTTATTTTTTTTTCTTTCTAGCTTTAATGTTTTCTCTTTTTTATCTGGTTGTGCTTAATTGTATATTTTATAGTAATGTTTATCTTTTTGTTTTGTTAACATCTTTCGCTATTTTTCTTTGATGTGATCTTAATCCTTGTTGTATCTGTTTTGTTTTTATATAATTTCCATTTAAGATATTTTTATTTTCCTATAGATTTGTATACCAATTTTTAATGCAGGATGTGGCCACTTGTAATTGGCTGACCAGTTTTATATTAGCTTTTTATTATTTTTTGAAACTATTGATTTATAATAACTTGTTAGCTGTAAGTGGTCCATAATAATGAATAAATAAACACCAACAAGCTTTACAACCAGTACTTGTAAACATAGTACAAGGTTAAACTAATAACTCAACTTTACGAATTTGATACGGCAAACTCCTAACCATATATAATAATATTAATTTAAATTCCTTATTTTATAAAATATGACTGCTATTTTTGACTCTCCGTAATTAATATTGAGTGCAAAATTGATGAAAGTTAAATGAACGAGATGAAAATTATATCCAACATTAAGTTTTCCCCCAAATTTCTCTTAATTTTCCAGGGATCCTGGATGGTGAAATTGGATATTGATACAGAGAAGGGTGGCATGAAGCTGGATGAGAATTTCTTGGTTGAGTTCAACAAGGGACCGGATGGGCCTGTTTTGGCTCACGAAATGAGGTAATAATTCAACATAATATTATAATTTACTTACCTGCTGTAATAAACCTTCACTTAATACGTACCGTAGTTAAATTCAGATCGTAAAAGACTTGGAAATATACAGGATACGTTGCGGTCAAGACAAGAGTTCATCCACGAGGTAATGGTTTATGAAATGGAATTATTCAAGAAAATGAACAAATAAACAAGAGTGAGAATTTTGTTTTTATCAAATTTCGTCCTGTAATAATTTTCTTACGGGTACTACATTGGCTGCTGCCCAGTGACATTTTAAGTATAGACACGTTATATAAGAACAAAACGCAAAAAATGGTACAGTTTAAAAATTCTTACAATATCACCAAGTAATTCTCTAAAGCCAACTATTATAAAAAATAAAACAAACACTACTTTCGCACAGCGTAATTTTAGATTTCTTGTTCCCAAAATGTTTAATTTTCTACTACGATGACTGGAAACAGTTGACAAGAAATGTGCTGAAAAAAACAATAATTGCTTGGCTTATATCCATAGGTACCTATAGATGAATCAAATAATAAATTGACTTCATTTCTAACTTAATTGGACCTGAAAATTTGTTAAATTTACCTTATTTTTAGAATCATTATTGTATGTGTGTGTTGAGTTGTGTTGGTTATTGATACTATAGTAACTATTACTAACGGACGCCCTAAACCTAGTTGGGCGTCCAACGTGTAAATATTTTTTTATACAGCGTACAACTTGGAAAAATTTACATGTAAAACTGCACCTACTTTGTTAATGTACTAATATATTTTGTTGTTATAATTCATGTAATGTTACTTACGCTGTTTTATGTCTAATAATACATACACATACATACATACCATCACGCCATGTCCCTTGCGGGGTAGGCAGAGAGAACCGAACGCCACATTTTTCTATCCTGGCACGCATCTCTCGCCTCGTCCACATTCATGCATCGTCTATTGCTCACACTTCTAACATTTCCGTCTTTCAAAATTTCGTTCACATGGTCGTGCCATCCCTTTCTTGGGCGTCCCCGACCTCTAATTCCATTCCTTTCCGCTCTGTATATTTTCTTCGTCAGGCGCTCCTCATTCACTCTCCCCATGTGACCAAACCATCTCAATGTGTTCACTTTCATTCTAGTAATGACATCTTTCTTCATCTTACATTCTTTCCTTATGTCCTCATTTCTTACCCGGTCATACATAATAATACTATGTAAAAAGAATAAATAAATAAAAAATTAAGACTACACACGACAATACATTTAGTGAGAATGAGATGGTACAGTTATAGACCCACACTGTAGGCATATTTTGTATTTTACTCTAGCGCAATCACATTATAATTATCTCTTACACCAAATAATGACTGTGAAAGAGACGAACTTATATAAAGTTATAGCTGAGTGAAAAAGCAAATACAAAAAAAGAATCCCTCTGCATACCTACAAGCGAATGTGACTTGTCTATGTAGGTACTCTCTCGTTTACTCAAGTTAAAAATAACTATCGAAAAATCAGTAAACTAGTTGCATGTAACACATGAGATCCAACTGTCGATAGTGATAGTATGTACAGTTGAAGAATAAGTACCAAACTATAAACCCATAAATACAAATTATTTAATATTTTAAGATATTTGCTTTTCTATACAACACATATGTACCAAGGTATGTATGTCAAGATTGGATAGTATGGAGGTCAGTCCTTTGATCCTACCCAGAATATGAAAACAGCATGATGGTATGTATGTATGTTTGGAAATTAGTATCAAACTATTAAGTCTTCTTAGATTATTGTGTGTAGCTATTGCCATACAAATTGTATGAAGCAATGTCGTCACTAAATTCAATTTTTATAAAAATTGTTAAAAAAATTTTAGATGTGCTAATACAATGGTGATATTTTTTTATAGAAAATTAAATTATCTAGTTGGGGTGTTTCAGCTTTTTTCGAAATTTTTAAAAAATTTGGAAATATAGACAGTTAAACTCATAAATTTATCATAAAAAAAAATTAATGAAAAATGTTTGAGAAACCCTGGAATTTTTTTCAAAAAACAAATTTGAGATTTTGTATTTGTCTATGTTTATACCAATTTTCAGCGTTCTAGCTTTTATGGTTTCTGAGATATATGGAAAAATTAACCAAAATTTCAAAAGTTGATAACCAATGACTGAAACAAAAATTCACAATTCTATAAAATTATATATGAAAATAAATAATAAATTATATATATAAATTATGAGTATAAAATTTTTGTAAGCCTATAACTGTTTATATATTCTGAAATTTTGGGCTCTGTAAATTGAGCGGATCAAAAGTTATAAGGGGGGGACAGACACACACACACACAGACACACACACACAAAACTCACATAAAATGTTCTACTCCGAATTCTGAGTAAATCCATGTATGGGAACATATATGTTACGAGGCCTCTAGTTGGTGTTATTAGCATGCAAAAAGTCCACTACACCATACAAAATTTTCCTTCGTACACGCATCTTGGCTTAATAATGTCGATTCATTAAGAGAATTGAATTCTCATGAACGAATCGACAGTTGGAATATATACACATAGTTATCGAAGAAATATGCAACATGAAATGGCATATCTGGTCGTTCCTTCACAGTCTTTGTGTAATGTTTACGTGCTTTCATCATACACGTTAGCATTTTGACTTCGACAATAAGTGCGAACACTATAACAACATCTTGCGTGTAACTAAAGTGCGGTAAGAATTAAGTAAGGTATGCGCCATACTTTTTGTTTATCGAATTAAAAGACTATAAAAGTATCTATTATTATTATATATCATTGCTGCTGCCTGAAAAAAAATCATTGCTAAGATATAATATATACATGTGACTGGCAGGGGCGTGCCTAGAACCTTTGGACTAGGCAAACCCTGAAAGATATTGGAAAATGTCGAAAATTTAATGTTTTTTTTTAGCATCGTTGTTCATTTGAATGGCTATGAAAATCACATGCGAAAATAATATTTACGTTTGTGGCCCTGTCAAGCATCGTATCAACATACGGTTCAATTGTTAATCTTGTATTATATAAAATATATTTCCATACCCTGGACGGATATGGTCAGCAACACAATAGTTCTTCAAAGAGCTAGAGTGAATAGAGAGCTTCTGACTAATATCAAAATCAGAAAGGTATTGTATTTGGGTCATGTGTTTAGAGGAGAAAAGTATGAATTGTTCCAACTGATCCTTATGGACAAGATAGAGGGTCGAAGAGGTGTCGGAAGGAGACAAATTTCCTGGCTCCGCTATATACGCGACTGGACGGGCATGAGAAGTGTTCGAGAGCTGTTTCGGGCTGCCCAGGACAAGAACGCTTTCTCTCGGGTGATAGTCAACGTTGGGGGGACCTGAAATGACACCAAAAGAAGAAGAAGAAGTATGGTTTCAATAAAACAGACAAAAAAATATTAGGTAAGCCAAGATTTTCGGCTTCTATAAGCAATTCCGCCACTGGTGACTGGCACCCTGCATGTGACAGGTTGTCACAGCAGTAAACAATCTATGCTTTGACGTGAAATGTTTTTTTTTATTTAATTAAATTTATTTGTACCACATTATTACCTATTTATAATTTTTTCCATTATATAAACTTTAACGATGCCAAACGTCAAACTCCCCAGGAAAATGGGTCCGATGTTTTTCCTTCAAGTATGAATATATAGATGAAAGATTATTTTTATGCTTACACATTTTGAAACGATGATAGTAAAATTGTCACAAGAACGTATTACCGTCGAAGGCGTCTAAAGAAACATGACAAAACTAATCCAGTGACGGAAATGACAAATGTTTTCTAGACATCCGACTATTGTATTATTATTATTACTTGCCATGCCCGCCACTGTTTTCCGTGTTTAATTCACCTCGAAAATTAATGATTCGTCAGTTTTTGTTGGAGCGTTTTTTCACGAGGCGTCGACGCCGCCCACGGAGAGCAGACGTCGCGACGCCCTAACGGGTTTAAAGATTACACACAAAACTATTACCGAATTGTGCCAATTTTGCGTTTCGTGCACTGTAAAGTGTAAGGAGACAAATTTATGACGTACTTTCCATATTTATTCGTCATTTCATTGTAATTTATTGCGACATTTACGTTCTGCGGATTTTTTTTTTTACGTACGAGTGTTCGTTATCACCATTTTAAATTAGATTGTATTTTTCTTACCACTACTATAACGTTATAGAAATTATAATGAAAATAATACAGACAAAATTGATAAATGTAAAAACAAACCATTGCACGCCACATTCCCATTTCAACTATATAGATAATGATTGTGAGTGCAGAATGTTGAGATTGTGTACATATTTAGTGTGGAACGGGAACAATCACCTGGTTCATAATTGCATATAATTTTGTCAATAAAAATTATAAACTGCTAGCCCTAGAACAGGATTTCCTATTTGGGCAGCAGTAATCTACTTATTGTTGTCATTATAAATATGGTATGATAAAAGGTAAATAAATAAATAAATTGACATCACGTTACACAATATTCAAATACATAGAACTTTCGAAAATCACATTGAAAAGGGAACTCAATAAGAAGCCATAATTGGTAAACGTTGCGCAAGCGCATAAAGTGATCACTTAAACCAGCCGATGACAGGTCATAAGCACTGTAGGTGCCTTGAGTTCCTGTTTCTTCTATAATATCCCAACTTCGTCTCTATTGAGATATTAAAAGTTTGTCAATAAAAAATTCTATAAGGGTTAAAATATATTTCTCGTTATTTTGTATAGACTGATTCGGTTCTCTCTTTCAAATGTTTTGGATATGTAGAAAACAAAAAATTACACACATCCAAGATTTCTGAAAATTTTGTTGAATATTTTTGTGACAAATTTATGTGAAATGGTCACGTATACCAGCCCCACTCGTTTTTACTAATTATCATACATGAATAAAAATGTAATCAAGCATTGGTTTACGTTGAGTATAATCTCTATACTGCACCTGTTCCAAGAATATTCATTAAATCTTCCCATATTTTGTTTTTATTCAATAGAAGTTTTCTTGTTTTAGAATTCAATTAATAAATTGTTTCCTTTGGCTTCATGCAGATGGTGTCTGTCTCTTAAAATCCAGAGTTGTTTTATTCATATTTATTATTAATTTCATTGGAATTTTGATTAGAAATACATAATTCAAAGCTGATTTCACCGTCAAAATCTGTCCGCTCTCTCGTTCGCTTTGACAAAAACGCGGAAAATTTCGTTTCGGACGTTTTGATTAATTAAATTTGTAAATGAACTACTATCTACCTACATCTCGGAAAATTTGAAATTTCATTTGCTCGAGTAGGTAACTACCTACAACTGTGTCAGCTGCAAGAAGATGTCGTGTTATTATTTAGCATATATCTTTCTCCTCCTTAGCTTTTATCCTACATGCACTAAAAACAAAATTTTGTTGATAGTATCAAAATTTCATGTTTTTTTTTGAAAAACTTTTTAACATCTCAATAGAGACGAAGTTGGAATATTATAGAAGAATACACCTACAGGACTTATGACCTGTCATCTGCTGGTCTACGTGATCACATTATGCGTCTGCTCAACGTTCACCAATTATACCTTCTTATCGAGTTCCCTTATCAGAAAGTTTTTTGAAAGTCCTATAGATACAAATATTTGAAAAATGAGTAACAGATCACATGAAAATAGGACATTATTACTATTACCATCTATGAAGTTACGAAGAAAACCGTTTTGTAACGCCATCTATTGCGAAATTGGTTTATTTGTAAATAATGAAAGCAACAGTCCTTATAAATGAACTGCGCCAGAAATATTATTTCATTTTTTGCTTGATTACTTACTTCTACCAATATGTATGTAAAATTAATTGAACTCAATAAAGAAGGCTTAGATGACAGGTCATAAACCCTGTAGGTACCTTGAGTTCCTAGTTCTTCTATAAGAGTCCAACTTATCTCTATTGAGATGATAAATAGTTCGTCAAAAAAAATATCATTTGACTCCCGACAGGGAAATAATCCAATATTTGCGTATATGCAATTAAAAAAAATATTCGATTTTCAAAATTTCGTGTTAAAATTAAACGAACTATAGTGACTACAAAACATTTGGTTTTGTGTACACAGCCGAACAGTACAGTCATAAATAGATAAACCTATATATTACTGATAACAAAGTTTTGACTAAAACGCAGGTAGCCAGTTCGGTTGTCATTATATTTTTTCAGTGTGGTGATGGAGTCAGCTCTCTTCCACTTCGTCCTATCCTGAGCAGCGTCCTCAGAGACAACACATGTCCGCATATCCTCCGGTACCAAGCTCTTCCATCGTCTTTTGTATATCATGTATTTTTTTTTAAATAAATTAATCTGTCCTTGTCGTAACAAATACATATACATCCACATACATTCCCTAAATTAAGCATAAATGCTTGTGCTATAGGTGAGCGAAATCGGTCTTGACAGGATTCGATCTCGCTACCACTGGATTACAAACCCTGCACGGTAGCCGCTCTGCCACCAACCATGTATTAGTATCTAAAATCGAGTATGATAATATACATTCATGAGGATTTTTAATAAAACCGTTTTTTAACTGTCTGTCTGTACACATTATAACAAGCAAAATTAGAATGTTTTAATAATGAAAATAATTCTTGTCTAGACAATATAAAAAGTGAAGAAAACAAAAATATTTTATTCCCTATTCTTAATCTTATCTTATGTTTTTTTTTTATTTTTCAGATACCCTGGTGGAGACTGTACATCCGAAATCTGGCTGGCAAATTGAAAAAAATGGTTTTTGGTATGTTGTTGTTTATCTTCATTCCCTACCTGCATCGCATACGAATATCTTTGCCTAACCTGATAGAGACGACATGACTTTATAAACATCAAAAATAATATAACATGAGGAGTATGTTTGAACGGAATGGAAGACCCGATAAAGATATTGAAAGAAGAGTTATGGCAGGGAATAGAATAAACGGAGCACTTAGACCAGTAATGTCCGACCCAAGCATCTCAAAGGAAGCCAAAATTGCAATACACAATGCAATTGTGGTGCCTACTTTGACGTATGCAAGTGAAACATGGACCTGGCAAAGAACACATGAAAGTAGAATAAATGCTGTAGAAATGAGATCACTAAGAAGAGTATGTAATAGAACGATATATGATAGAATAAAAAATGAGGACATAAGGAGAGAATGCAAGTTAAAAAAGGATATTATATGTAAAATGAAAGTGAATGCTTTAAGGTGGTTTGGACATTTAGATAGAATGAACGATGAACGACTGACCAAAAAAATATACATGGGTGCTAGAGATGGAGTGAATAGCAGAGGTCGCCCCAGAAAGGGATGGCATGACCATGTGAATGATATTTTGAAAGAAGGAAACATAAAAAGTTTGAACAATCGACGAGCATGTATGAGACGATGCATGGATGTAAAGGAAGCCAGAAATGTGTGCAAAAATAGAGAAGTATGGCGCTCGGTTCTCTCTGCTTACCCCGTAAGGGACATGGCGTGATGGTATGTATGTATGTATGAAGGACAACAAAGTTAATAAACTTTGAAAATTATGTGTCACACACTTGACTCCGTCGATACCTCGACCGGTTTCGGAAAGCACCTCCCCTTCGTCAGGAGTTTTTTTTTTATTTATTTATTTATTTCATCTCACAAATAATAATAGTTTACTCACAAACTATGTTAAAATTAAAATTATGGAGAATAGTCAAGCTGTACAGGTTAATGGGGTGGGGGGTAACTGGAGGAGGTGTCGTGCTTCTTTTAATAAGCTGATGCACACCCGCACATCTGTCGCTGGTTTCCCCGCACTGTGGGATATGGTGTGTGGTTATTTTCATGATTGCCGAACCAGCTAATAGCAGGCTAGCCAACATTCGGGAGGGACAACGTCTGTCGGGTCCGCTAGTTAGAGATAAAATAACTAAAACTTTTATTTTAGACCATGATAATGCCGAGTCAACTCGGCGAAAAAGTTCGGTCATTGTAATCGAATCATCACTACAAGAAAAGATATTTTTAATAAACCAACAGATTCCAATGATATTGACCGACCCTTGTTTTGTTGTATATTGTTGACCCTTGTTTTGTTGTTTTTTTTGTTGTCGTTGATACTGTTTTTTATTTATATTTTTTTGTTTTTTTTTTCAGGGTGAAATCAATCCTTTTCAAAATTTACATGGCGTGGTGTTTTTAAGATTTTTTTTTTATTAATATTTAGCTTAAACTTTTATATAAAGTCTATTTTTCTTTCTTTGATAATTATCTAATGTTTGAAGATGTATTTTTATAACTTCTAATAAATATTCTTTCTAAAATAATATTTTAATCTAACCTTGAAATCATTTTCATCATCATCATCACTGGCACTACAATCCGCTACGGACCCTGGCCTCCTCCAGAAAACGTCTCCATCCCTCCCTATCGAGCATCCAGTCTTCTCCAATTTATCAGGTCCATTTCTCTTATATCGCACAGCACGTCCGTCGTCCAGCCATCTCAACCTAGGTCTGCCTCTACTTCTTCTTCCTCCGGGACAGGTGTCTGATAACTTTTTAGTAATTCGGTCATCATCCATCCGGCAAACATGTCCAAGCCAACGTAAGCGCTGAATTTTAATAAATTGGACTACATTCGTTTCGTTGTACATTGCCTCCAGCTCATGATTATACCGTATTCTCAATGTCCCTCCATCGTTAGTTGGGTTATAGATTTTCCTTAATATCTTCCTTTAATCATTTTATCACAGCTTTTTAATATGCCCATGATTCTTATGGTACAAAGGTACCTAAGTATCAGATATATATGAAGTGTTATAACTTAACAGAAATGAAGCAGGGATATATTTTTAGATAACAGATATCAGGATATCATGAATCTACTTAGCATACAACATGTCATTTTTCTTTAACCATGTTCAAGAATATTGTGATGTCATAAAGATCATTTTTCCATACTGTAGGTATTACTTAACATTTTTTTATACATCTTAGTACATAAAATCTCGATGATGTTCGTACACGCTAATCTCCGAAACCGCCCATCCGATTCAATGAAATTTCTAATTGTGTATGTTTGGTTACGGATTGAAAGATAGGATAGTTTTGGACCCGATAGGTGGCGCTGTTATCGAGATCTAAAACAAATATTATTAATAATTACAAAGTTTTTTCGTTAACACGGTGGAAGGTTGTGGCGGAGCATTTATAACGTCTAACGTACAACGTGTGGCGGAACATTTACAAAGAATAGAATGTTCTAGCTAGAACATTGAGAGACTATATGTAAATACTGGAAAATCAACGAAGACGCCTCAGTGTCATTTGAATACTCTCACGCGTTAGATAGCTCAATTTTGTGTAATATTGTTTTGTAATATATAATTTGTGAAAAAAGCTGTAAATACAGAAATATTAGTTTGACTAACATATCTAGACGAATAACTGCAGACTCACTATTTTTGTTTAAACTATTTCATAACATCATTGATTGTCCAAATTTATTAGAAAATATCTCACTTCACATTCCAAACCGCAATGTCAGATCAAAACCTACTTTTTCTATTTCACACTCTAAAACTAATCTTAGGAAAAATTTCTTTACTAACCGGGCCACCTCCAATTTTAACAACCTGCTCAATAACATTGACTTTTTTCATACCCAATCTCTACACTCGTTCAAAATTGCGATAAAGCGCCAACTTTGCACTGATAACATAACTCAAAATTCCACTCTCTAGTATATGCATGAATGTATTATTTATGTGTCACCATAATGGTTGCAACACCTTCTTCGTTGATCCTTAAGCGAGTTAGAATCCCATGTTATGATTCTAGAATACATACAATCCTCTCTGTACTATTCCCTGTATGTTTCAGGTGTGTTCCTATAATTTTGTTTTTTTCTCATTTTTCGTAAATTGTATGTTAAGCTTTTAAAATTATTTGATTTGATGTCCTATTATTATGTACTGTAGTCTACATTTACTTGTTTTTTTTTCATTGTATTTAATATCATTATGCTCTACTGTACTGTTGGATATCTAAAATAAATAAAATAAAATAAAATAAAATATCTACATAAATCCTGGTATCATATAGAATATTATTTAATAAAACAATTAACATAATTATTACAATGGTGACCCCGACGTGATAATTATAAATTAAATAAAATTAAATAAATTATAAGGTCATAATTATAAATTAAATATTTATAAAAATATACAATGCGGAAACGAAGAAAATATACAATGCGGATAGGAATGGATTGAGAGGCCGGGGCCGCCCAAGAAAGGGATGGCACGACCATGTGAACGATATTCTGAAAGACGGAAATGTTAGAAGCATGTACAATAGACGAACATGTATGAGACGATGCATGAATGTTGACGAGGCGATGAATGTGTGCCAGGATAGAAAGATATGGCGTTCGGTTCTCTCTGCCTACCCCGTAAGGGACATGGCGTGATGGTATGTATGTATGTATGCATGTATAAAAATAAATAAAAATACATTTACATAAAAATACAGTTTTAATCCACAAATGAGTAAGATTTTCATGAGCTTAAGCGCTTTCGCCGAACACAGCCGGCATCCTCAGAGGCAGAAATCAAACGAGTTTTTAACAAAACGAATCAAACTACAAATTTTGACTCACCTACAACCCCCCAAGGATTTTATATAACAAAAAAAGAGATGTAATCAATTATTAACCTGTGCTAACTTTCAATAGATGCCGGTATGAAAATCTATTGACATAACCTATCTAAAGAATATACAATATCCAAATGTAACAAAAAAATGATAAATTATTTCGCTACTTTAAAAATAAATATAAAAAATGTATTACACGAATAGTATCTCATGGAGTAACTCATAGTGCAAAGAAAACAATTTGGCGAATGTGACTAAAAACATAAAATGAGGTCTACATATGTATATGGTGGTCTACATGAGGTCTACATATGTATATCGCGGTCTGTGGCAGAATAACGTCTGCCTAGGCTCACTAGTAAAGATATAAAAAACTTATCTCAACTGAGGGACGAATAGATTTTACATAATTTAATTTTAAGATACTCGTATTTGTTATTCTTATTATTATGAATGTATTAAATTGTTATTTTATTAAATAAATAAAATAAATTATAAGATTCTATAATATTTAGTGGACAATATGAATATTTGTACTATGCACAAAAAGATTAATGAATAAATATTTTTGAGACCCCTCTACAACCTTTCTACGCCCTTTTAAGAATCGCTTATCTATTGTGGTATTCTTCCAATGTGTGTTGCATTGTTTGAAAGGGGTGGCCGCAATGGAACAATGCCCCACTTTACCATAAGGTAGTTGCAGCGTCCATGTCCAGTGCGGATCCTATTCAAGGAGGTCCACAGCCTTCTTGGCAGCTCGAAACCTGGAGGTATCTTCGTCCATGCATATGAAGGCCCAAAGTCGGACATTTGCGAATTAACACCAGCATTTGTGGATTGGCTCGGAGCCCTCGACGTGAATGTGTGATTGACATAAAGTGCTGTTTTGTGTTTGATTGCTGTCATTGCTTTGTTTTGTTCATTTTTATTTTAAACATTTGATTCACCAGTACCATACGATAAATAAATAAATAATTGTGGTATTGTAACTTGTAAATATTTCAACACAGTGGTTACTAAATATTATATCCAACTACATAATCAACTTCGAAGTTTACATAATCAACTCTGAAGTCTACATAATCAACTCCGAAGTCTACATAATCAAACTCCCAAAAAAAAAATTTTACTTGCGGTCTATTTTCGTATAAAGGTATAAATTACGTTATATACAATCGTATATGTAGGGGATTTATACTCAATAAAAGTTTTATTTATATACAGGGTGTTCTTATTTATTCGAGAATGTTTATTTGAGACATTTCACCCACATGCGAGTTGAAACTTTCTCACACTTCAGCAAACAAAACAAACTCTCGATAACATTACATGTCAGAAACCCAACAACGAAATAATGTTTTCTTTGTTTTTTGAACTTTCTGTGATAACTTTTCCTTGTGCCGTTGATGTCTTACTGAATAATCAATTCTTACAACTTTTCATGTTCTCTCTTCGTACCACACTCGACGTCCATTCTTTCTCATTCGCATCTTGCATAGTTGAAAAAGAATGGCGTATCGATCGATTAATAAAGACATAACCAATATGCCTATTAACATCACGCCATTTTTTTATTGAGTTAAGCAATGAAAAAGGTCCAAGGTCAGATATTTCAGCAGGAACCTGGAGATCAAGAAGCAATGAGAAAATTCGCGCTTTGATAGGGCAACCCTTGATCACTAGTGAGATCAGGCAAAGGAAATTGGTTTGGATTAGACATGTCGTTAGATCATGACAAGATTAATACAACTACCACGAGTTTCTGAGCAGTATCTAAGGATAATTTTCGTGGACGTACTTATTAAAAATATATTATTCGTGTATAATAAACATTACAAGACTGAAATTTTTCTCGCTGCGAGGCAATCCCTTTTGATTTATTGTTACGAGTACAACAAGACTAAAGTTTTCTCGCTGCGCGGCAATCCTTTTACATTTATTGTTACAAACACGACATGACTAAAATTTTCTCGCTGCGCGGCAATCCCTTTTGTTTTTTTGCTACAAACACAACAAGATTAAAATTTTCTCACTGCGCGGCAATTTTCGTCTTGGTTTGTTTAGACAAACACATTTAAACTGGCGATTTTTTGTTGTGCGGCAATTATCGTTTTGATTTATTAATACAAACATTCCAAAACGGAATTTTCGTCACTTCATCACAAAGGCTGACGGTGAGAATTTTTCTTTCCAGAAAGGTGACGATGAGAATTTTTCTTTCCGGAAAGGGGACGGTGAATATTATTCTTTCCGAAAAGGGGACGGTGAGAATTTTTCTTTCCAAAAGAGGGGACAGTGAGTATTTTTTTTAAAGACCAGTTAACCTCCGCTCACTATCCTCCATGTCTTAACCAGTACATTATGTTAGTCTTAATGAACTTGACTATTAGCTGACGTCCTGATACAGATATCAGAGCTCACTTTGTATCTTTTCCGACATATCTGACAATCCTTGATTAATTTGAATTTATTTATCAAATTAAAGCTCAGCGCACGCCAATGATATTATATTCCTGCTATAGAATTAAGTTAATTAAGAATTCTATTCTGAGTGTGTTTCTGATAAACTGCCCTAAAAACAACATATTGTTCTATATAGGTCATATGATTTAAATAGGAATATTTTTAGAAATATGTTTTTTCTTGGAATCGCGGTATATTTGAAGCATTTGAATAGGTGGGTATATCAAAAATACTTTATATTTCCTGGAATGTGAAATCAAATGATGAAGAATAAAGAAAATTGAGTGCACTTAGTATTTTAAGTCTTCTTTAAAAAATATTACCTATATATTTTGATTTCAATTTCATTCTCAATATCAACATCTAAAAATGTATTCATACATATAAAAATGTATTCTGTACATTTTTATGTATTTTTTTTATTAAAAAATGTATTTTGTAAAACAAAAAGTAAATAGTAATGCATTAAAAACACCGATACTAATAATAATTATTAATTATATAATTACTACTGAATAATGATTATGTATGACAGGGTAAGAAATGAGGACATACGGGAAGAATGTAAGATGAAGAAAGATGTGATTAATAGAATGAAAGTGAACAGATTAAGATGGTTTGGCCACATGGGGAGAATGAATAAGGAACGCCTAACGAAAAAAATATCCATTGCGGACAGGATGGCACGACCATGTAAGCGATATTCTGAAAGACTTACCTACTCACCTTACCTACTATCTAAATTAATTTTTTATTGCCCATCACGCAATTTCAGATCTCAGTTTTTGTTCTATGTCGACCGTCGATTCACAAATTATTCACAAAACAATTATATTGGGCGGAGTTGCTCCAATTACAATACATACTTTAGACAATTCGATATACCTAATACATAAATCACAAGCAGACTTCAAATCATACATTTTACAATTATTCAGTAAATAGTACCTATACCTAAATTTATTACCTACTTTCATCATAATTTGTCTCGCTTACACTTACACTTTCACCCTTTAATTTTAATTTAATATTATTTTTTTCTGTAAAAATATGATTTAATACATATTACCTACTATATGTGAAAACATTTATTTGAGATGCAATGTATCATCCATATTTATTATAACTATTGTATATTCTTTTACCATTGTACCTTGTTTGTTTTCCCGAAATAAATAAATAAAAATAAAAAGACTTGAATGAGGCGATGCTGCAAATGAGGCGTTCGGTTATCTCTGCCTACCCCGCGAGGGACATGGCGTGATGGTATGCATGTGTGGCGACTGCGCCAATTGCGCCAATTGCGCCGCGCAGTGCTTCGCTGCGCTGAGTACTTCGGCAGGCGCCATCTTGCCCTGCGCCGTATTCACAGCCGTCTCCTATTTAAGGGGAAGCACAGCGCGCCCAATTCATTCCCAACCCAACTTCAGATGAAGAAGTCAGGGGTCACAAGACCCGGCACTTCATTTGTCAGTGATGACCAATGACCCAATTCATTCCCGTCATCCATACCTCGAAGCTAGGCATCACGCTGCCCGACCGCTCATCGCTGTTCAAATCGTCCGCGTTTCAAATTTACATTTATATTCATTAAATAATAACTCGACATTTCTGTACCAAGTAATATTAGTAAACATCAATTGTAATCATCAACTTGATAAATAAAAGAGTAAGTTAAATTTCCTGTTATATCTTTCAATCTGTCTACCATTCCTACCTGAGTAATATTTGGTAATAATATTTAATCTATTGTATACGGTATCACAGTTGCTTGGTCGATCAATCTGTGGCTCAGCTGTCGGGATTATCCGAACAGACCGCCACCAGGTTCGAACCAAGCGGTTGAGATATCATTTGGGTTGTATGTAGCTAAAGGCGGACAAACAGGTAATACCTACACGTCCAACTGACCGACCTTACCACCTCAATTACAGGCTTGCATATCAGCTCACGCTGGTATGCAATCGCTTCTAACCAAGTGACCACTCTGGCACTTTGGCAAGCTCTACATACCACAAAATACCAAAAAAAAACCCCAAAACTGGTGACCACCGAACGTGTCTCAGAACACACACATACCTTCAGAAACTGGTAAGATTCCGAAATCGTTTAAAAACTCAGGTACTTTTATTTTGTGCTAATAATTTTATATATGTTATATTGTGGTAATTGACTCGTAGCCATTGCGCGAC
Organism: Molanna angustata; assembly: GCA_963576475.1. Classification (NCBI taxonomy): domain Eukaryota; kingdom Metazoa; phylum Arthropoda; class Insecta; order Trichoptera; family Molannidae; genus Molanna; species Molanna angustata. The sequence goes on from OY754972.1 coordinate 8,481,606, forward strand.
AACCAAGTATTGTGTAACGTAAAATCAGTAGCTATATTAAACAGAACGATTATACGTGTTCATTAATATAATACTTAACATTTTTATAACACGACAGAAATAAAAAGATTTAATGGGAAATAGGTATTAAGCAATGAGGTCTGGATGAAGCGAATCTGAACGGGTAACTTTTAAAAAAATATATTTTAAAATTTGTGTATAACTTAAACCCGCAAATTACGCAAACCCCGTTCATTCGCGTTTGTAAAAAAGCGTAATTTAAATATAAAAAATCGACGCAATATAAAAAAAACTAAGTAGAACTAAGTTAAGGCATATAAATATATATATGCAAAATTATCCAATGATAATATATTATTTTAAAAATTTAATTATTAAAAACGATCATACGCAAATCCCACATAACTAAACATATTTACAACTGTTTTTAATATATATGTAATATTTAATATGTACCTTGTATTTTTTTCATGACTGACGAGACGCAAAAATAATACAGAGGAAACAAATTTAAAAAAAAGCTACCTAAAAACCAAAATAACAAGGAAATAAAGAGGAGAAAATAAATAAATACATACAAGGATGAAGGTATAAAAATCTAAAGCAAAAAGCCAGAGAACCAAAACGCCGAATAGAGGTATAAAAATTATAATATTACTGGTATTCTAAAGTCATTCTAAAAGCCTAAAGTCATTATAAATATTTTAATTTGTTCAAAATTGATAAAACGTAAAAAACATAAAAACTAAAAATAAATTTCATAACATATTTTATTTTTGCTAAATAATGTAATAAGTAAAAATTAGAAAATTATTTATAAAAATTATAATAATAAAACCGTTACCATAAAAACTGAAAATTAGAAACATATAGATAAATAATCGGTATATTCGTAAAATGCATATTCTTATGTAAAAATTCAAAACACAAATATATACTTTATATTTAAAAATATTATATCGCGTCGTCAAACGGTCGAAATACTTTCACTTATGTTACAAGCAAAAAAAAACAAAGGTAAACGAACTCTAAACAAAAGAATGGCCGCATGAACTCGAATAAACCCGCTGAAACCGCGATAAGGTAATAAAACGAAGTCAACGACCTTAGGAGCCGATGAACTCGGTCACAGAAACCCCGAGCAAATAACAATTTAAAAGAGTACTAAAATATTAAATAATAATATACCTCACTTTATCGAATAAATTAACAACGCAAAGCAAAAATATAATAAATTAAAAACTAAAATAAAATATTTTCTAAATATACTTACGGGAATAAAAAATTATATACAATTACAATTATTTAAAATTATGTAAAATAAACTACATACGCAAACGAACATTATAAAATATTTTTAAAATAATTTTTGTATAAATAATATTTTGAAAATAAAATAAACTAATAGTCATAACATAAAATAGAAAGCGAATAAAAATAATAACTAGCTGCGAATAAGCGTTGTAATAAAATATAAACAGAAATAAATAAAAATAATATAAAATATTTACAAAATATTATACTTAAATAAACACAAATAAATAAAAATTTACAAAAAGGGAATAATGAAATAAAAAGACATTGATAAAAACTTATCGAATAATTTAAAAATAATATTTCAAAATAATTTTTCGATTTTTTCTTTAAAAAAAATACTTAGAATTTTAAAATTATAACATTTTTGCATAAAATACTTAACTAAATAAACATGTCAATGGACAAAGCAACAAACAGAGAACAAGACAATAACGATGACGGACACCAAGAGTACAGAACAGAAATATATTCAACCAATATAAAACTACCAAGTGTGTGGAGACAGAAAATACACCTATGGTTCTACACAATAGAAGCCCAATTTGCCAACGCACGCATAACTAAGGACGAATCAAAGTACCACCATGTGCTGGCAGCCTTGGACGCAGAGACGATGTCATGCGTTGCGGATGTCATCCAAAACCCACCAAGCATAGAGAAATACAAGAACTTAAAATCAACATTATTAAATCGACTCCAAGAATCAGAAGAAAAACGACTAACGCAACTTTTACACGGAATTCAATTGGGTGACCAATCACCATCAGAACTGCTACGAAAGATGAAGAACCTAGCCGGACCAACATTGAACAACAACAGTCTCATCAAAAGGCTGTGGCTAGAAAGACTACCACACAGGGTGCAAGAAATAATATCTGCAATAACAACGGATGATGTTTTGGTACTCGCCACCACTGCGGACCGGATAATGGAGGTTAACTGTAGAACAGAAGTACTCGCAGTAAACTCAACTCCAACTTCAAGCAACCCCTGCTCAAATAACGAACAAAATACAATAAATATCTTACTAGGAATGCAACATCAAATACAGAATTTAACAGAAAAAATACAAGGATTGGAATTACAACAAAGACAATCTCGCCCATGCTTTAGAAATCAACAAAGGGATCGTTCGAGATCGCGATCATATAATAGAAACCGCTTTGACTACAGAAATAACAACAATTACCGGCATTCAAATAAAAATCAAAATTTCAAAAGTAAATATAACACGTATCAACAAAATTATAATAACGAAAACAAACAGAAAAAACAAGATGTATGTAGGTATCACCAAAAATTCGGTACAGAAGCACATAAATGCCAGCAGTCGTGCACATTCAATCAGCCGGAAAACTTATAATGCGGCAGGTGTGCGAGACAACACCGTCGCATATAAAGCACCGTCTCTTCATAAAAGACATAGCCAGTGGCGTGCAATATCTCGTAGACACAGGCTCCGAAATTAGCATAATACCAAAGTATTATAAAAATGACAAATCAATAATATCTACGGACAGCATCATCACACCCATATATGCAGCCAATGGAACGTCAATACCAACATATGGCCACAAAATAATACACTTGAACCTCGGTTTACGCAGAAACCACAAATGGAAGTTTGTTATAGCCGACGTAACCAAACCAATCATCGGAGCAGACTTCCTAACGAACTACGATATTCTAGTCGACTTAAAAAGAAGAAGTTTAATTGATAGAACAACGGGCATCACCAGCAAAGGATGTATCTACAAAACGAGCGTCACAAATATCGCTACGGTTCAAGCAACATCAAAATTTCAAGCAATAATACGAAAATACCCGTGCCTGACAAGGGCACACATGTCACAAATAGAGCCAAAACATGATGTAACTTACCATATACAAACAAAAGGTCCTCCAGTAACCACAAAAGCAAGAAGACTCAATCCAATACAACTCGAAATAGCTAAAAAAGAATTCGCATACATGATAGAACAAGGCATATGCAGACCGTCGAAAAGCAACTGGTCCAGCCCACTTCATATGGTAAAGAAGACCGACGGAAGTTACAGAATGTGCGGAGACTACAGGCGTTTAAATTCCATAACAAAGCCCGATAAATACCCAATACCACAACTGCAAGACTTTTCGCACAAGTTACATGGAAAAACCATATTCAGCAAAGTGGATCTCGCAAGAGCCTATAATCAAGTAAAGATGGAAGAAAAAGATATACCTAAAACTGCGATTTTAACCACATTTGGATTATTCGAATTTACGCGAATGCAACCAGGATTATCAAACGCCGCTCAGAGCTTCCAACGTTACCTACACACAATTACAAGGGATTTAGAATTTGTATTCACATATATAGATGACATCCTGGTCGCATCAAACAACCTTCAAGACCACGAAAAACATCTGAATACATTGTTCAAGAGACTCGCTGAGAATGGCCTAATTATTAATCAAGAAAAATGCCAGCTAGGAGTAGAGGAAGTAAAATTTCTAGGATACAAAATCAACAAAAATGGGAGTAAACCTCTCGCAGAAAAAGTAAAAGCCATTACACAGTTAGAACCACCTAAAGAAGCAAAAGGATTAAGAAGATATATGGGAATGTTAAATTTCTATAGGAAATTCCTACCAAACGCAGCGGACACCCAGAAACCATTATTTGAGCAACTAAAAGGCTACGCAAAGAGCGACAAGAGAAAAATAGTATGGACAGAAGAGCTACTACACGCATTCGAGAAATGTAAGAAAGACTTAGCTCAAGCTGCACTACTTGTGCACGTAAACCCATCCGCTGAAATAACAATCATGGTCGACGCATCGAACAACGCCATGGGCGCAGCTCTACAACAGAAAAAAAAAGACACCTGGCAACCAATATCATTTTTTTCAAAAAAATTTAACGACGCGCAGCTAAAATATAGCACCTACGACAGGGAACTGACCGCTATATACGAAGCAGTAAAGTATTTTCGATCACAAATAGAAGGAAGACAATTTTCAATAACAACAGATCACAAACCATTAATATTCGCATTTTCGAAAAATAAACTAAACTCCCCGCGACAAGAAAGACAGTTAGATTACATAAGCCAATTTACAACAGACGTGAGGCATATTAAGGGCGAAGAAAACACAGTCGCAGACACACTATCACGGATAGAAGAAATAGAAATAACACCCAGCATTAATTACCAAAAAATGGCAGAAAAACAAAGTAACGATAACGAATTAAAATACCTACAAGAAAAATCGTCTCTACAATTAAAAAAAAATAATAATACCCGGCACCAAACAAACGTTATGGTGCGACGTTACTAATAACGCATTACGCCCATATGTACCGGCCGACAAGAGAGCCTACATAATTAAAACAATACACGCGATAAGCCACACAGGAGCAAAGGCAACAAGCAAGATAATAAAGCATAGATACGTATGGCCAAATATCGACAAATCAGTGAAAAATGTCGTAGACGCATGCATACAATGTCAAGCAGCGAAAATTCACAGGCATACGATAACACCGTTAAAAGACTATCAGCATACCGACGGAAGATTCAAGAATATTCACCTGGATTTAGTAGGCCCGCTACAGCCTTCAAAAGAATACACATACCTGCTCACCATAATAGACAGATATACAAGATGGCCCGAAGCAATCCCGCTTAAAAACATAACCGCCGAAACAGTCGCAGACGCCTTAATGTACAACTGGATAGCAAGATTCGGCGTCCCAACATCAATAACCACCGACCAGGGCCGGCAGTTTGAAAGTGCCTTATTTAGCGGCCTAACAAGAAAAATGGGGATCACACACCACCGAACCACAGCCTATCACCCACAATGCAACGGAATGATAGAGAGGTGGCATCGCACATTAAAAAGCTCCATCATGGCAGCCGACAATACCTCATGGACGTCATCACTACCGCTGATACTCCTGGGGTTACGATCCGTAACCAAAGAAGGCTCAAATCACACACCCGCAGAAATGACATATGGAGCTACGTTAAGACTCCCGGGGGACTTCTTCGAAGAAACCACTCCGGAAGAACCAGACACGTACGGACAAAAACTACAAGAAATAATGTCAAAAATGCGACCCATACCAATCAGCAGACATTGTACAAGACAGACTTTTGTACACAAGCAACTTAAAAACAGTAAATACGTCTTTCTCAGACACGACGCCGTAAAACGCCCACTTCAGAAGCCCTACGACGGACCATACCTGGTACGAGACAGAGACGATAAAACAGCCATCATCATAATCAACGGAAAAGAAAAAAAAGTCTCTTTAGATCGCCTAAAACCAGCATTCAACATAAATGAAGGAATGGAACACTATGAAGACAACACCGAGCATCAACCGAATACCACTGAGGAACACATAAGGATGTCCAGCCAGCACACACAGGACGACACTCCTTCATCCAGCCCAGTATCGGAGCAACCACACACCACAACAAGAGCAGGAAGAAAGGTCTACTTCCCACAACGATTTACAAGCGTCAGATATTTTTAAAAGATAAGTAACTTCATACCTTGTACTAAAACAAATTTATACTTATAATATGATTAACTTTATATATGTATAGATTAAGTTGTATTTAAATAATTACATAACTGTGTATTAGAAAAGATTACCTTGTACTAAAACAAATTTATACTTATAATATGATTAACTTTATATATGTATAGATTAAGCTGTATTTAAATAATTACATTACTGTGTATGAGAAAAGACTACTTTGCAAATAGAAATTGATAACATAAGATGTACATAGCGGTTCAAAAGAAAACCCTATACAAATAACATAACAAATCAAATGCTTTAAAAAAATTTTTTTTTATCTTTCACAGAACGCAATGTAAGGACTCTGAACTTCGAGGAGGGGTCGTGTTTCGTCTAAGCGACTGCCAGCGGGGTCTGTGGCGACTGCGCCAATTGCGCCAATTGCGCCGCGCAGTGCTTCGCTGCGCTGAGTACTTCGGCAGGCGCCATCTTGCCCTGCGCCGTATTCACAGCCGTCTCCTATTTAAGGGGAAGCACAGCGCGCCCAATTCATTCCCGTCATCCAGACCTCGAAGCTAGGCATCACGCTGCCCGACCGCTCATCGCTGTTCAAATCGTCCGCGTTTCAAATTTACATTTATATTCATTAAATAATAACTCGACATTTCTGTACCAAGTAATATTAGTAAACATCAATTGTTATCATCAACTTGATAAATAAAAGAGTAAGTTAAATTTCCTGTTATATCTTTCAATCTGTCTACCATTCCTACCTGAGTAATATTTGGTAATAATATTTAATCTATTGTATACGGTATCACAGTTGCTTGGTCGATCAATCTGTGGCTCAGCTGTCGGGACTATCCGAACAGACCGCCACCAGGTTCGAACCAAGCGGTTGAGATATCATTTGGGTTGTATGTAGCTAAAGGCGGACAAACAGGTAATACCTACACGTCCAACTGACCGACCTTACCACCTCAATTACAGGCTTGCATATCAGCTCACGCTGGTATGCAATCGCTTCTAACCAAGTGACCACTCTGGCACTTTGGCAAGCTCTACATACCACAAAATACCAAAAAAAACCCCCAAACATGTATAATGGATACTTACGTTTTCTGTATTTTGATAATAATAAAATATCTTCAAGTGTTTTCAGTTCTTCCAACAAACCAAATACAAAGTATGATAATAAAGTAAACTTTTAAAAACAGTTCTATTGATTAAAATTTTAATGATAAAAAAAAATTGGGTACAAAAAAAGATAAAGATTAACATACATACATACCATCACGGCATATCCCACAATGTGGGGTAACCAGCGAAAGGTGTGCGGGTGTGCATTGCCTTATAAAAGGGAGCACAACACATCTGTGTATACCCACACACCAGTCTCGTTTCACCTAAAAAGGCACTACATTCAGAATGGATGGTGAACCTCATTGCTGAACTATGTCAGATGTTATTGTTGCCTGTTGTATTTTCGATTACCCGGCTCTTACGGGACACTCGAAAACAATAATAAAAAAGAGTGAAAGCACTATTCTAAGCCGGTGCCTCACAGCTATAAAGATTAATAATGAAAAATTATATTAAACATATTTGCCCTTGATAAAAGATGGTAATTAAAAAGATTAGAAAGGGAAAATGGAGAGGATTTTGGTATCAGTTGTGAAGAATTTATTATTTGTCATAATATTCCACTTTTTCACGGGATTAAATAACGAAACACACAACATTATCGTGTGATTTCTTTGTCAGAGCGTCCGCTTTAAAATCTAGTGGAGAAAATAATGAATTTTAAAAGAAAACCTTTTTATGTATGTTAGATACCTATTAGAACTAGACGATAACGACGAAATTTAATGTTATCTATGACCTTCTGCACGTCATGTTTACCTGGTAGGTATAACTTATTTCGTAACTGTTATAATACGTTGATTTGTCATTTCCCGTCTTATTTATTCTATGCACTTAAGGGTAGCGTTCGGAAAGACGCTCGGCGATCGCTCGGCGATGTTAGAGCGTCATCCTAAGCGTTCGGAATTCATCGAGCGATTCGCGCGGCGATTCACTCTGCCCGTTCGGAATCACGGTTGACTCGCACCAATGTCGCCCAAGTCGCTCGATGAAATAGTAGGGTGAATGTCGCTCCTGTCATATTTTTTAATCTTTTGGAGCTCGTGAAAACTATGCACACACAAGAAAAAATCGTAAATACTTACGAATAATACGAATTACTTGTCACAGCACGTTTAATACTTTTAAAATTAATAAATTATTCTCCCGTTATTATAATGAAAACATCCGATAAACACCAAAACAAATGATACAACCACTATTTTACTATATTTTTTGAACAAAATGACACAACTAAAGTAACACCAACTTTGTTATTTTAAATTTCCCGCGCCCGCGTAATTTTAAGTCACCCCAACATCGCTCAGTACCGTTCGGATTACACATCGCCCAAATGTCGCTCTCTTTGCAACTTCAGGTCGCACCAGTAGAGCGATTCACTCTGATGTAGAACGCTACCCTGGTATTCGAACGGTATTTAAGACCGTGTATCTCGCATTATTCAATTCAAAAGAACATATTTCTTATTAATCTATGCTATCCTAATATTTGTTATTACGGTGCCACTATTTTTACGACCGGAATTGGCGGGAAAAGCGTTTTCCCGCCAAAATGTGTCTATTTACACGACAAATTTTCTGACGTCGTCTATGTTTTTAGGTCATTTATAACCATAGAAAGCGCAGATAAATCAAAATACAAAAATATTTACCTTTGTCATTTTTTCAATGGTCATAAAAATGCATCATGGAAACCAACTTGAAGAAAAAATAAATAATATTGGAATCTTATTACATTTACTTAATTTTATAAATCATTTTTTCATCGAGATCTACAATTATATCAAAGTATAAACAAAGGTAAATATTTTGATAACTTGATTTATCTGCGTTTTCTGTGGTTATTTTTGGTTTTCGTCTATGGTTGAGTCGTGTAAATAGTCGTAGCCTTGTTTTTATGATACGCGTATTGCACTGCTTGAAATAAATATATTATAATATATTCTAGCTCTTGATACGCCTATGTGCGCCTGATACTAACATCGTTAATATATTTAAGCTATTTAAGCAGCATTACTAGGACAAAAAAACAAACAGACATATGAAATTATGAAACCAAAACAATAATATTATCTACAGAGCTCAAGGTATTTTAAAATTAATCACAATAGGAAAATAGCACTTAAATAAAAAAATATATGACAAAAGCAACAAGGATAATGACGGAGATAATTTACAAATAATCTTTATTAAATAATTTACAAATTGCTTCCATTTACAAATAATCCTTGTCTATAAAAAAAATATGACCTCTTAGTTGGTTCACTTTATTAAAATTACAGTGTGTGCTTTGTAGAGGTCATACACAAAAAAAATTACCTATCACATAATATTTTACTATAGCCCAAAATATGTTCCTCTAAATTACTAAATTAAAGTAGACCATCGCCAATAACTGCAAAAGCAGATCGCCCGTAGATGTTTTGAATTTGACCACCCATGCTCTCTACATGATACATGTTGAGAATTTGATGAAAAAAATAACAGGTTATCCGTAAACAGCGGCGACTCTATATGAAGTGCGTTGGATCAATTGCACTACCAATTTTTAAATGGTATATTCTAAAAATTTATATTAAAATATGTTTTTAATATATCAGTACGCTTTAATTTATTACTGTTATTTTTCTAAACCAATCGATTATTATATATACCCTCGCATTCGACATCATATAATGAAATCTACCGAAATACAAATGTTATCATTATGTAATCGTGATGTATGGCGTGCGATATACATGTCGCACCAAAATTGATTTCTTTTTAATACAGCGTATGTATGAAGAGAAAGAGATAGTCCCCTGGCAGATGAAATAGCGATAGGTACTTGTACTGAACTCATAAGGCAGACTCGTGCAGGCTCGTGCGCTGCACTGAGTTTATCATATCTTAGATGTAATTAGTATGTATACCTCTATCTCGCTCTCTAATTCATTAGCCATTCGTATTGAAAGAGATGAGTATCACGTATACATGACACACAGCCGATTCTGCGCCTAAAATACGAGTGTCACATATTGACACACAACTACATATAGACCTAATTACTTAGTATATATTAATACTTGATTGAAACGAAAATTGTATGAATAATACTCCCATACATTTGTCTTCACGACATCTGTTGATAAATCAGTAAAACAATATTGTAAAATAACAATATTGCTTATAAAACAGCACTATTACAAATGTATACATAATTATCCTTGTTTGAACTTGATTTTTACCAATTGTCAATATCGGGCGCGGTTTTTATTTTGAATTAAAAAAATGATTTGAAAACAAATACTGTTACTTTAATACATTTGTTTAAATATCCTATATTGTATTTATGATTTAAATGCCTATTAATTTATTATTAATTCAGGAAAAAATTGCACTACCAAAAATGATCAAAAATACCATCGACCAGTCGCCAATGTCCGTAAACACCTTTTTGTAATGCAAACCTTTCTTTACGTTTTCTTCGTTCTTTTATTGCTATGAATAATTTTCGTTTACGTTTTTAATTCGTCCAAATTTTTACTCCTCACTGCCCCAGAGGATAAACTATAGTAGGAGTTATGAATTCGCAATATTTAAAGTTTTTTTTTTTATTTTAAATTATCAACTAGTATCATGCGGAGAATGTACTCTGAAAGTTTATCACAATGTATCTATGTGTCTGTTGTGTACTACAAACCTACGGCGTGTTTATTCTACTTTATCGATTAGAGACTAAAGTGCTGATTTGATTCTTTTCAAATTTTGCAAATTTGTATATATTTTTTGTAATACTTGCTTGGATCCCATTAGATTTTAAAAGACATTAGATCAGTGCTTCTCAATTTTTTTAGCTGTCAAATATTTCAAAGTGAACCCAAGCTCAGGAAACATAAAATATGATATTTTTGTATTTATCAATTTGATAAAAAGGCACATCAATTTCATAAAATGGGATTAAAGAATAATCAAGTTTTCATAATAAAATGTTTAAATCAAATAAAAATTTGAATACTTTGTGGATGACTTTGAAGTGAGGAGTATTGCATTGGCCACAACTCACTCCTTTTATGTCCGTTTAAATTAAGTATTAGAAATTAGATAACCCATAAATGTGTCGGTACGCATACCTACTTTATTATTATAAGCTAGCTCGATAAGGCTAAGTCTGCTTTCATTAAAATAGGACACCTCGCTAAAGCAAGCTGGGGTTTGCAATTTCCTATCTCCCGCCTTTTCTACAAAGCCGTTTATCTTGGCATCGCTTGCTATGCGGCAGGCTGTTGGTCTAACGCCTGCGAGTTTCAGCATATTCGAAGAACCTTGCTTTCAGGCCAAAGATTCGCTCTCATTGCACTATCCAAAGCTTACAGAACAAGCCCCACCGAAGCCCTGCCAATTTTGACAGGCTTAACCCCCCTTGATCTTGAAATTCAACGTAGAGGTGCTATTTTCAATTTATTGCGAGGCCGTCCTTCTGTCATCGGTGACACTTCTTTTCATCCCCCTGAGAGTCGAACGTCTCGAAGCTCAATTAAGAGAAACGTGTGCGACACTCTACTAAACATTTGGCAAAACCGCTGGACGGGCTGTCTAGTTGGTAGAGTTACCTTTTTATTTTTTCCTGACGTGAGGTCGCGACTGAAATCTCCATGGGTTGTTCCAGACTTTTGGACTTCTCAATTTCTCACAGGACACGGTAACTTTAAAAGCTATCTCCATCGCTTCAACATTGCTCCCTCTTCCTCATGTCAGTTTTGTCAATGTCCGGACCAAACTTCGGATCACATCCTTTGGGAGTGTTCCCACCCAATTGTGTCCTCTTACAGATCGGAGCTCCTCGTTGCTGTCCGTGGGCCTCTTCAAGGTCTCATTGGACATGCGGACTTAGTGATCTCGAAGAACAATTATAAAGCCTTCAAACGATTTTGCCATAGATACGGTGCCTTATTATCCGAAGATTCTCACTGACTTTTCTGTTTCCAGAGATCTTGGTCACTTCTCTGATGCCCTATATATATGGATCTGAAGTCGCCGACAGTCCGCAAGTATGAATCTCAATTCGCACTTGTTGATTGTTCTTTTTGCACCATGGTGCCGAGATTGCTAATCTAGAGGGCTCCATGAGCTACTTCGTGCCATGCATTGTTTTTTTTTTGTCATTCATTCTAGCGTTCTGCGAAGGGGCCGTTGACAGTCCCCATATGCGGAGCGGGTGGTGGTGGGAGTAGCGATTAAAAGCTAGCAATGGTTAATTCATGAGAAAAAAATTCTATATTTACCTACTCCATCAATTTATGTTTCTGATTATTTTTTAAATACCACAAACAATTTATTTTTAACCTACAATTCAATTTTTACAGAATGTATCTTTATGATAATTTTGGAATATCTAATTTAGGCACTACAAATGATTATTTGTGGCTGGCGTATTTCAACCTAAAATTAACTGTCATTTACATAAGTGTCAAATCAAAACGTATATATTATATTTCGACTGTCACTCACAAATCCTAATTTTAAAATTCGTTATGTATTTAATTACATAAGTATAATTAATTTAGGTCGTCGGCGGAAATAACAAGATGACTAAAAATAAAATAGGTACCTACCTGTATGATTTATTTTTAATTTTTACTTACTTTTTATTATGATTCAATTTTTATACTACTTAATTTTTTAATCGCTTTTTATATTAGTCTTGGTGATCTCATTTCAACGAGACTGTGTGGTAAAACGGTGTATGATAGAATAAGAAATGAGAATACTACACGAGAATGTGTAATTGAAAGAGATATCGTAAGTAAGATGAAAATAAATGCCCTAAGGTGGTTTGGCCACATAGAAAGAATGAGTGATGACCGTCTGACAAAAGAAGTAGGTATATAAGGCTGATAAAAGAGGAACGAAAAGTAAAGGTAAATCACATAAATGGAATTTTGAAAGATGGAGACGTTAGATGTAAGAATAATAGAAGAGCGTGTATGAGACGATGCATGGACGTGAACGAAGCGAAAAACATATGCCAAGAGAGGGGAGTCTGGCTTTCGGTTCTCTCTGCTTAGCAAAAAATTAACTTTTATATTGATTCTTTTTAATTTTACTTTTTATTTAAATTCACTTTTTATTTTGATTCACTTTTTATATTAACTCTCCATTAATTTATTTTTTTTTATTTTAATTCACTTTTTATTTTGATTAACATTTATATTATTTCACTTTTTATATTGATTCTCTTTTAATTATACTTTTTAATTTAATTCACTTTTTATTTACTTTTTAAATTCACTCTCTTTTAATTTTCTTTTTTATTTTGAATCACTTTTTATTCCATTCACTTTCTATCGATGATCATCATAAAAAATATGTCTAAAAGCATAAAAATATACTTCTATAAGTGTTATAATATATTTCTCGCTATTTTATATTCAACAAAAAATTACACACATCCAGTATTTCGAAAACTCCGAAACACCAAAACTAGATAATTTAATTTTCTACAAAAAATATAAATATTTCTGGAGAAGGCCAGGGCCCACACAGTGCTGTAGCGCCAATGATAATGATAATAAAAAAGACGTACATAATAGTAGTATATTTTTAACAATCTTGTAAAATTTGAATTTAGTGACGACATTGTTTCATACAATTTGTATGGCAGATGCCATGATATCTACGGGGACTCTCAATAGTTTGATACTTAATCTTCAAACATACCATCAAGCTGTTAACATATCCGGGGTGAGAAAAAAGGACTGACATCCACAGTATCCTATTCTGACATACAAGTTTTGTGGAAAAAAACAAAATGTTTTAAAATATTCAATAATTTGGATTGAAGGGTTTATAGTTTGGTACGTGTTTGGTATTCTATGGACATCGACAATTGGATCTTATGTGTTAAATGTAACTATTAAATAGTTATACGCTAGTAAATGTGAAGTAGGGGAGTGGGAAGTGATTTTTAAACATATTATTATTCTTCACTAACCCAAGGGGTATATAGTGGGGAGTTATGATTTCGCTAGTGTTTGGTGCAGACCAATCCTAGGATTGTGACCCAGAAGAAAGAAGAATTTTTAAGGGTATTTTTTAATTGCAGATTATCAACTAGTATCATGCTGAGATTGTATTCTGAAAGTTACTATTATGATTGTATTCTGAAAGTAGGTGTGTGCTATTTGCTGTGTGCTATGTACGGCGTGTTTATTTTACTTTATCGATTATATGTACACTAAAGTACTCATTCGATTCTTTTCAAATTTTGTAAATATGTATATCTAATACTCGCTTAGACTCCATTAGATTTTGAAGGATATCTGAATATTGCTTCCCAATTTTTTAAGTATCAAATATTTCATAGTGACCCCATGCTCAGGAAACTTAATATTTGTAATTTTTATTTTCAAATTGGTAAAAAGGCTCATCACATTCATTGAATGACAGTGAAGAATTATCAAGTTAACATAATAAAATATTTAAATAAAAAAAATAATTTAACAAACTCATTTCATGAAAATGATTTATTTTTTTATACAAAATTTGAATACTTTATAGAGTGCCAAGTTAGTGAGTTTAGCGTTGGCCACAACCCACTCATTTTGTTTTTTCAGCCGACATGCAATGAACAAGTAAGTTCATACCAGCATTTGGTTGTGTGATTTTTTCTCAAAACATAAATTCTCGTCATTTTACAAACATCAATTTGTGAACAATTTTCGCTGCTATTTTAATTTGGAAAGATGTAGATATGTGACCCTCCTAGTTGCAAAAGTACCTAAGCCAGTAGTCAAAATTCTAGGCTTTGTATGTTATCCTTGTACAATATTAGTCCGGATTCCCGCTATTTCCGCTTGATCCTGGACAATGGAAATGGAATTATCTTTTCCTTTTATTCCAGCAAATCACGTACGTGTACCCTCATTTCCTTTATTTTAAATGTCTCCCGTGGAACATGGGACGCGATGTGACATCTGACATGCGGCCTTATCTACTCGGCCACAATCGGAGATTCTTTTCTGCCAGTCAACTATTATTGTCTTTAAAGACCGCTAAATTTATTTGAATATTGGGGAGAATTTAAATGTATTTTATTTAAATTGATTTATTCTTGAAAAAAGTCACAAGACTACTATCACGGCAATAAATACAAGCGGTCTTTTTAATATTTATTGTAATGCCGAAAACTATCAATGTTTCGTAATATATAATAGTCTAGGAGATACCAACGTCAAAAACCAATGATTATTTAAATCGCTGATTTTTCGATATTCCCTCCCTTATTGGATATATGAATCATACGCGTAATACAAAATCGATATTCCCAACTGTCAATTTGTTCAATTTATTTCTCTTGATAGATCGACAAAGTATCAAGCCATGAAACACGAGTTTTGTATGGCCAGGTCTATATTTTTCATGTTTTTTTTTCAAAATTGAAGTCAAAAACACCAACTTAGAGGCTTCGCAGCATATATTGTATTATGTAGGTATATGGATGAACTCATAATTCGGAGTAGAACATTTAGTGTGTCTGTGTGTCCCTTACAACTTTGGATCCGCTTAGTATTCATAGCCCAAAATTTTATAAAATATAGAAAGTTATAGGTCTACAAAACTTTTATGCTCAGAATTTCGAGTTTTTGTACCAGTTAGGGGTTTTTTGAACTTATTTCATTTTTCCATAGGTATATTTAAAAAAAACTGTAAATACTAGAACGCTGAAATTAACAAATATAGACAAATAAAATATCTCAAACCAATTTTAATCAAAAAATTTCAGGGTTTCTCAAACTTTTTTATTAAGAAAAATATTGGTTTTTTTTATGATTAATTCATGTGTTTAACTAGGTAGGTACCTATATTTCCAAAGTTTTTATAAATATCGAAAAAAGCCGAAACACTTCAACTAGATAATTTAATTTTCTACAAAAATTTTAATATTGTAGAAGTACATCTAATTTTTTTTTTAACAATTTTTATAAAAATTGAATTAAGTGACGACATCGCTTCATACAATTTGTAAGGCAGTAGCCTATACACAATATGCACATAGTTTGATACTTAATCTCTAAACATACATACATACCATTATACTGTTTTCATATTCTAGGAAGGAAAAAAGACTGATCTCCATACTATCCTATCCTGACATACACACCTACATGTTTTATATAGAAAACAAAATATCTTAAAATGTTTATAAATTTGTGTTTATGTGTTTATAGTTTCAATTATACATACTATCGCCATCGACAGTTGGATCTCATGTGTTACATGCTACTAGTTATAGGTAGGTACTTAACGCTGTATTATGTGTAATGTCACTATTTATCGTTACTAAATAAAAAATATATAAAATGTCTCACTAGTTTCTTAAAATTTCAAGTTGACTAAGATATGCTTCTCATTCAGTTCATTAATATGTCCTCCGTCGCGTCGCAAGATGAACTCTTGTTTTTTGTTTTTGTATATCGTTCATGAACAAAACGACTTGGTTGTTTTTGACTTGTTTAGCTTTCAGTAAATTTCGTGTCTCAACTAAAATACAAGTAAAAGTGTTATTAGGAATCATTTTGTAGATGCCGAGATAGACACCATCGTCGCTTTAAATGTAAGTACTTTTGGTAAATTGTGAAAGTACCCCGAGTATGTTAGTTTAAAGCTCGAAGCATCGTTTGAAACTGTTGTGCTAATACTCCAGCTATGTTCCAGTTGTTAGAGATACAAGAAAATGCATTTGCTTATAATGGCCTCTTAAAACTCTGTGAGATGTACTCGTACCTAATATTCATTTGCTATGGTGGATATAATATGTATGTCTAGTCATATATGTATATTTTTTAACAGATTTTTAATTATCTCAATAGAGACGAAGTTGGAATATTTATTGTAGGAGAACCGGGAAATCAAGACACCTACAGGGCTTACGACCTGTCATCGGCTGGTTTACGTGATCACTTTATGCGCTTGCGCAACGTTCACCAATTATGCCTTTTTAATGAGATCCCTATAAATTCAATTTTGAAAGTTCTATATATTGTAATACTGAAATTATTTTCGCTTGAAAATAAGGAAATAATAAGATAAATTTCGCTTGAAATATATGTATAACTATAGGTAACTAAAATAATATAGGTAAACTAAAAAAACTTTATTTGTCAAATAGTTCCTAAATTCCTTCTATATCCTTCCGTAACCTCCTTTTCCTCATTGCTATGTGAGGTGTTATTTTTATTATTCTTTTATTTTTAAACTCTCTTTTCATTTTTTTCTCTTTGTAATTTTTTTTTATATTTCTTACTCTTTTATGTTATTTTTTATCAATTTATTTCTCACTTAATTAGTACTGTACCAATTTAACTAAGAGACTTCACGTTGCTCGGGTTGGTTGGAAGAAATTGCCTTATGGCAATAAACCTGTCTTTGTACATAATAAATAAAATAAATAAATTAATATAACTAAACTATAAAAATAACAATTAACACGATTTTTTTTTTTAAATGAATATGTCTTTGTTAAACAAGTACATATACATCTTCCTACGTTCCCTTAAATAAGCATATAAATGCTTGTGCTGTAGGTGAACGAAATCGGTCGAGGCAGGATTCGAACTCACGACCACTGGATTACTAGCCCAGCGCGCTAACCGCTCTGCCACCGACCCATCTAAATATATAATATATTTTTCTTAAGAGGACGATTCAATTTGATTTTCCATCATTATAACTAGTCAAATGGTTTTGAAAAAAATAACTTTGATAATATTAATAAAGAAAAATATTAATTTACGTTTTAATAATGTTCTGTAGAAAATTAATGGGATACCCCGATTTTCAACGGTTATCATTTTCAATTCAGTGCAATTGCGAAATAAAAGTTATTGAAGTTTCTTTCCTAAACCTGTAGCATTAATGCAAATGTAATGAAGTATTTTGCCAGATATTTATATCTTCTCTTATTTAAAAAATAAAAATATATATATTACTTACTCTACACCTTTTTGGATTATTAGATAAATTTCAAAAATCGGGGCTTGCTTATTATTTTTCTACAAGAATGTATACAGAACATAATTAAAAAGTTATGGTATATTTTTCTTCCAAACTATCTATTTTTTTTTTCGAAATGATTTGTTTTGTAGTAAAGATGCAATATCAAATTGAAAAAAAGTACGCTTGCAGCAGGCGCCCCTTAATAAGTCATTTAAAAAATGCAAGTAAAGTTGAATATACTCGATACAATTAGAGGTTGAATTTAAGTTTCAGCGTCTTGTAGAGCACTTAATTAATACTCTTTAAGTACATTAACAATTTTTTTCTGTTCCCGCTAGTACGACTGCCCTAATTGGAAAATCTTATTGGTTATTAAAAGTTTGAAAAATATAGGTAGGTATGAAAATTAATAAGTGAATTACAAGTTGTGATTCACAACCAGGCCTTTGAAATGTGGCTGCCATGCCGCATGCTGAAAATTTGGTCAGAGAAACCTGGGTCAGAGTAAATTTCGAACGCGAGCTAGTTGACATAATTGAGCGACGAATGATATCATGCTTGGGTCACGTTCTGCGAGGCAAAAAGTACAGGTTACTTCCAATGATGATGAAGGGCTGCAATAGAGAGACGCCTCAGAATGGGAAAACTTCAGATGTCATGGCTCATTCATTTAACATTCGTCAGTGGAGCGGCATCAGAGACGTCGGCGAATTGTTCCGGACGGCGGCGGATAGAGATGCCTTCTGCCTTCTAATTTTAACATTTTTTTTCAGTGCACGACAACGTCTGCCGGGTTTTACTAGAATATGTATATAAATCAATTTATCAATTATGTTTATTGGGAAAAATATTCCTTGATCGCATCTAGAATATATCACAAGGTAGGTATGGTATATGATCCACTTCAGCGTTTTCCAGTAAGACGAGACACATAGCCTTAGGGGCAAAATTAGATGCACCGGTACCCCAATGGAATTCCGTCGATAGGTGGGTACTGCTACCCGCCTCGAGCCATACTTTATACCGGAGCTAAATTGTTTGCAATTTTGAAGGAAATGTAAATTTTCTTCAATAAAATTCAATATATAAGCAATACCTTACCTTATTCCAACGTTATTTACACCCCAATAAAATGATTATTTTATATAGTTTAAATACTCGGCGGATATTTTGTGGTTGTTCATTTTAACCGTTTTTGCATAGTGACTCATGTCGCATAGTGACTCAAAATATAGTGATTTAGGGCAAAATTTACATGCCAAAATGATTATTTTATACTTATGACACCTATAGTTTCAAACCTATTCATTGCTATATTATTAAACTTTGTATGTACCAGAAGTTAAGTTATTTATTGTTAACGCCAAAATGAAGTAAACAATTGTTGCATTTTTTAAATATGAGATTGTGACATGTAATTGTTGTAATCACTGCCCGCCCTACACCCACAAATCAGTTTCATTCTATACCGTCCTGATAAGACATACATAAGACTATCTCACCGAATCCGCATAATCTTCCGTAATTATACCGTTCCTCTACACTCACTATACTATTTACCACTACAATTGATTCACAACGCGCGCGTGTGACCAAAATGACAAGTAGTGACCATCCAGACAAGGAAACGACAAGGGATAATCAAGTAAGTGAGTGTTCCATCTGCATCTTTCCTTCTGCCTTGCAGTGGTTGCAAAGAATCACCCCCTGCGAAAAATACAGTCCACTATAATTAATTCATATCCGCGGGAATTATAGCAAAGGGAAACTGGAAGTGTTCCGAATGCGTGTTGCTGGATCCAAGATCACTAAGAAATACTCCATCTCCAATCAGCACCGGGTCAACCTTCTCCACAGTGACACCAAACGGCAATACTAAAAAATTGAAGGATGCGACGCCACCAGTAGATCAGAGTAGCACAGATACTTCACTGGCTTTGACGAATCAAGTGAAAAAATTTTTGATTGAAAAATTTGAAGAAGTGAGAAGTGATGCAGCTTTTACTGGCGTGGACGCATCTAACGCCATTGAGGTTCGGCTTGCAGAGATATCTTCTATGATTGAGGAGCTGCGGAGAGAGAACGGCCAGTTAAGAGAGCGCGTGATTTCTCTTGAGACTCAGGATGACTCAGACAAGTTGCGAGAGGAGGTTAAATCACTAAAGGATCACAACAGAATCTTAGAAGACTCAATGAATATCAAGGAACAGTCAAGTAGATCCTATAATCTAGAATTGAAAGGTGTAAACCAGCATACGGGCGAGTCACTACTTCAGATCTTTACGTCAATAACCCGAATAGTTGGTGTCGAAATAGATCCAGGGGACGTGGACTACATAGTGCGTACCAGATCATTTAATACAAATGTCCCTAAGCCCATCGTTATTAAATTTCTTCGCAAATTGACAAGGGACACCCTTCTAGCAGCAGTGAGACAGAAGAAGAAGACGATTACTACTGCAGATCTTAATATTGAAGGCACAACCAGATCCATAACTATCAATGAACATCTCACGTTACGAAATAAAAAAATACTTTATGAAAGTAAGCTACTTGCTAAAGAAAGAGGTTTCAAATATATTTGGGTTAGAAATGGTAGAGTTTTTTTACGAAGAAACGATACATCCCCCAAGATATGGATCTCGGGGTTGGCAGATTTGGAAAAAATGAAATGCTCAAAGGAACTACCATATGTGGAGACCTTGTCTTTGGAGGAATCACCAGCCTAGACATATCTAAATCACTTGTTTATTCTAAATTCTTTAATATTATTTGTATAGGTAAGCATTGCATTAATTTAAATTCATTTATTCTCCCCAGACCTCCCCTATCATCCCAATCATCCTTTCCCATAGTTGTCGCGCTATTGAGGGCAGTCCAGTGTACTCGTGTGTCTTGCCTTAAATTTCAAAAAATAAAATGAATACCTTAAACATTTTTTATGAGAATGTTCGAGGGCTGCGCACAAAAACAAATGAATGTCTACTTAATTGTTTAGAGAATGACTATGATGTAATTTGTCTCACTGAAACATGGCTAAATAATAAAATATTTTGCTCTGAACTGATTGATGATAGATATGATGTTTATAGGAGAGATAGGAATGAATCATTGTCCAGTGTGGGAGGTGGAGTGTTAATTGCAGTAAGGTCTGGTCTTAATGCGGTGCATAGGTCAACATGGACATCGACCGCCGAAGATATGTGGATATCGATCCCCATTAATAAAGTAAGGAGTGTCCATGTGGGATGTGCATATATTGCTCCGGGCCCAAATCACACTAAGAATATTGAGTCTCACCTGAGTATGGCGCAGGAAATCTGTGATAGTTTCAGTGACGATATTATTGTTTTGACTGGGGACTATAATCTACCGCAGATTGAGTGGACTCTGAGTTCTAGTACGGGGCTAGTGATTGGCCAACATGACAGTGGCAGGGCATACTCATCTTTTATTGATTTCCTGGCCTTTACTGGCATGACTCAATTTTCAAATGTCAAAAACACTTTCAATAGAATACTTGACCTGATCATTTCAAATCATGATTGCTCGGTGGGTGTTTCGGAGTCACCATTGGTAGACCCCGATGCTCATCACGTACCTCTCCTAGTCGAATTGAATACTTCTCAAATTAAACAACACGTAATAAAAAACAATCAAAAAGAAATTATTCTTTACAATAAAGCTGATTATGCGAGGGTGAGAAATGAACTTTCTAAATTCGACTGGGAGCAGGAACTCGCAGACCCTAGTAATGATAATTATGTTGAAAGATTTTATAACATATTAGATAATGTTATACGTGAGGTCATACCTATAAAAAAAATTAGAATTGGACAATCGTTTCCCATATGGTACTCGTCTGCATTAATTAAAGTAATAAAAGAAAAGAGTATATATCATAAAAGCTGGAAGAATTACAATAATCCACTGGATTATCAATCTTTTTCATTATTACGACGTAGACAAAAAATATTGCTTCGCGAATGTTACGACACATACATAAAAAATATTGAAAATAACATTAAGTGTGACCCAAAACACTTGTTTAAATTTTTGAATTCACAACGTAATTCTAAGGGTGTGCCCAAGTGCATGACCTACAAGGGCAAATCAATCACTGACGCAAAATCTATTTGCAATAATTTTAATATTTTTTTCACATCGGTTCACGCTAAAAACCTTAATACAGGTGTAACGCAATTCTGCGATTTGGCGGACCGTCGCCTTCACCAGGATGCTAACACAATTTTGATCAATAACATTGAGATATCCAGTACAATTGTAGAGAAATATCTAAGGTTGGTTAATGTCAGTAAGGGTTGTGGGCTGGATCGAATTCCTGGGGTTTTTTTGAAGAATTGCTCTCGTGAGTTGTCTATACCGCTATCTATTATTTATAAACGATCTCTGAAAAATGGCTGTTTCCCAAAAGCTTGGAAACAAATGATAATAAGTCCAATATTCAAAAAGGGTGACAAACATGAAATAGAAAATTATCGGCCCATCTCAAAACTTTCCATCATGAGTAAAATATTTGAAAAAATAGTGATAGACCAAATAAGTCCAATAATTAATACCAGGTTGATTGACAGCCAGCATGGCTTTCGCGTTAAAAGGTCAGTAGAATCAAACTTATTAGAGTTCACATGCTACCTATCAAAAAAAATGGAGGGGGGCGGACAAATTGATGCAATTTACAGCGATTTCACTAAGGCGTTTGATAAGATTAATCATACTATTCTACTGCGGAAGGCTTGGTATATGGGTATCCGGGGAGACTTGTTTAGGTGGTTTGAATCTTACATTACCAATAGATCTCAGGCTGTACTGTTGCACGGATATACATCGGATTTTAGGCCTATTTACTCAGGTGTACCCCAGGGATCCCATTTAGGACCTCTGCTCTTTCTGATATACATCAACGACATTAGAGACTGTTTACGATACTCAAAAATATTGCTTTTTGCGGATGACGCTAAAATATATAAAACGATTACAAGCTTGCAAGACTGTTTGGAACTCCAATCCGACCTCGATAGAATTCACAATTATTGCATTAACAACCAGTTATTCTTGAATACAGAAAAATGTAATGTAATCACTTTTACCAGAAAAATCAACAAAATAATTTATACATACTCTATAAATGGTGAACAATTAGAATATAAAAAGGAGATAAGAGACTTGGGAATCATATTGGATGAAAAATTGAGTTATGTCCAGCATTTTGAGAGTGTGTGTAAGCGAGGATTCAACATGCTCGGTCTCATATTAAGAAGCACCAAATCATTCAAAAATCCCATGTCCTTGGTGGTGTTGTTTAACTCCTTGGTTAGAAGCGTGCTTGAGTTTGGAGCGGTCATATGGAGTCCTAATTACATAACCCACATTGAGGCACTTGAAAAACCCCAAAAAAAATTAATTAAACAGCTGAATTTTAGGAATAGAATCCATTTGGAAAACTACAGAATTAGCCTTCAACACTACAAACTGAAATCATTGGAGTCTAGAAGACTTGTGGCTGACTTATGTTACTTGCACAAGATAGTTAATGGTGGAGTAGATAGTCCGAGTATATTGCAGCTGCTTCCCTTTCATTGCCCTCAGAGAATAGTCAGGAACCCATCTTTATTTTACATTGACACACCTAGGACTAATTACTCACGCAATTCATTCGTTAATAGAGCATGTTATTGTTATAATAAAAACTGTATGAGTGACCCTAGGCTTGATATTTTTACGTCTAGACTCTATACATTCAGAAAATGTTTGATGGAGATGGTTAAATTTTAATTGTATTTTGGGTATGCCTGCGCTGGGACTGATCTTTCGACTGACCCGACAACTTGTTTTTCCAAAAGGGAGCTAATCCCTTCCTCTCCTCCTCCTTTTCCCCTCCTTGACCCTTCCCAAACCCTCTTGCAATGCTATATGTAGGTTCAATAGTTTTTAATTTATTCAAACTTTTTATTCATAATACTAAATAAGAACATTGTAATTGGCGTTATGAAAATTTGTAATTTTTATACTATTTTTATATAAAACTCAAAGCTGTAATGTTCATTCAAATAATAAAATAAAAAAAATAAAATAACAATAATTATTATATTCATATAAATTTACATGATACCTACAACTTACTCCTAGGCTACAACTTGAGACTCCCCATGATGTTAACAATATTCATCCTCATGCATTCCAAAAAAATAATGAAATGCATGTATGTATTTTAATATTTATAATATTAATAGTAAAATTATTATTGAAAAATTCTACTCCAAAAACGTTTAGCCACAATTTAGAAATTTTAGATTTATCGAAAAAATTAATAATTAAAATGCGAAAAACGGTAACATGAATATATGTAGAATCACTAAAGATTTTTTAGTTAATATTCGGGAATCAGTAGGGTTGATAGGTAGTATAGCGACTTCCTCAGAGGCTAATCATTTGATATGTTAAGTATCTGGATGGGTGAATTATTCTCAATTGAAAGATTGATGATTCGTTTGTTGCATTTTATTTCGTTCTTTTAAATAATTTACAATTTACGCATTGATCTGCTAATTCTTTTGAGGAAGTGTATAATGGTAATAATAATAATTGAGTGTTATTATTTATAGTGCTTTATTGTTATTAATATCATTAGAAATCGACCAGCACCGTAAAAAAAATATCAAATGTATACCAAAGTAAAATATATAAATAATATCATTTAATATTAGGTACTTATATTTTCTTATATATTTTAAAACAAAAGTCTGTCTTTGATATTGAGTCTACGTAGGTATACATAGAAAACTCAAGATTATATAATATATCAAAGCATTGCTGATTGTACATCAAAAGATGTACAAAATCTTTTTATCCCTATTTTGATCTACTATTATTGTTGTCGACACATCACTGAAAACTTCAATTTCCCATTTTTAATTTAGAAAACAATCCAATTCTCCAAGACTTGGGATTATTGAGTAACGTGTGATTACATTTCTTTTGAAGATTATTTCCCAAAACACCAAATTTATTTTATTTTATGATTTTCATAAAATGTGGAATTCAGATACAGATCGAGGAGAAATTTCCCATAAATCGATAACTTAAAAACTTATAAGCTATTGATGATTTGGGTGAACACGGAGTGCATAAACTTATTTGTATCACCCAGAACTTTTTCAAAATCTTGCCAACCTGAGCATCATCAAGCAGTGTGATGTTTCCTTGTTTTAAAAATCATTAATTTTATGGTAGACTCTAAGGATGTGTGTAAAAGTATAGTTAAAAATACTATGATTTCATGAAATTGTTCAAATTATTTGGTTGTTTCGTTGAAATCTAATACCGTCAAACGACGCAATTTTGAACAACTTTATGAAATTAAAGTAGGTATATTAATTATACTATTACTGATACTTTTGTTGAAACAACTCAGCCTTAGTGTATTATTGATTAGTTGAGTAGGTACATTATTAGCTTAAATTGCAAGAGAATTTAAAGACACTGCCTTTTTAACAAGCTTTCTGCTCAAAGAAATAGAAAATAGTCCCATGTAACACTCCGGTGCATATTCCATCTTTATACAGTGGTTTCCTTAGTGGATTTGTGTTAAAATGATTCTTAACACTAATCCAGAGGGTAGAAGACGTAGAGGCAGGCCAAAACTAAGATGGCTGGATGACACAGATGACGACATTAGTGCGATCAGAATAACAAACTGGAGGAGAGCGGCGGAGAACAGGGAGTGCTTGAGGAGGATTCTGGAGGAGGCCAGGGCCCGCACAGGGCTGTAGCGCCAATGATGATGATGATGATGATAGTAACTTACTTATAAGGTTGATGAAGCAAAAACTATTAAAGACTGACTTAATAAATAAAAAAAGATGAAAAACATTGCACTATAACTGGCAGACCCATGCCTAGATTAAAAAATCATTTGCATGAGATATTGCATGAGATATTGAAGACACAGTCAGGACCAGTAGAAAAATATTTTAAAAACATTCAGAATCCACAAAACATTGTAGTGCATATGATTTCGACGATGCTTGGAAATTACAAATATTGAAAATAATATCATCCAATACGCAATAACATCCCAACAACTTATTCTTCATCTACTCGTGCTTTTTCAAATTCCCTCGACGTTGGCTATCACTGTGGCGAAGATGTTTGGAAACAATTCCTATTGGAAATAATATCAGCCGATACGCAATAGCATCCCTTGTCGTCAGCGTAGTGGCAGGTTTGATTTTCAATCGTTTCCCTGGAACACCCTTTGATTCTCAATACTACACCTCCCAAAAAGTTGACTCCCCCCATCCAATAAAAATGTAAAACATCCCCATCTAACCTTCCCCTGTCCCTCGAGGAAGGAATGGCCTCGGGGAACGAAGGAAAGGGAGAAATGAGTTTTTACCACGTGATCTCGCATAGTTGAGGTAAGCCTAGCTATCGTCGAACCGAGACTTAAAATAAATGGTGGAAAAATAAATTTTCTCAAAAATAGCACTTGACAAATTCATATTGCACTAACAGAAGTACATGGACAATATTCTTCTTATCCTTGTCAATTGTCCCATATGATAATGGGATCTGCATTCTGCGTCTCACTTAGCATATTTTGCCTCACCACTTCTTACTTTCAGGTCCTTGGTTTCCGTCTGGATTCTCTACCAGGCAAATTTTAATTTTGGACTACGTTTCCTGTGTAGTTTTCTACTAACATCTCATACCATCTCGAAAAACAGATCGACGATTATCTTACATATTTTTTTTGCATTCTATTCAGTACTTTCACCTCCAACCGCATCATATCATCATTATAAATATGAAAGGTCTGGGGAACCTGCCTGAATCCTGAAGTCTCCTCAATTCTTGTTTATATAAGTTGCTTTTGTTTTTCAGTTCATCCATTCATACAATCACGGCATATCCCACGGTGTGGAGTAACTAGTGACGGGTGTGCATAACCTTATAAAAGTAAGTACGATGCATGCGTGTATGCCCACACACTAGTCTCGTCACACCAAAAGAGGCAACATTCAGAATGGGTGTTGAGCCTTATTGCTGAAGTTTGAGATATGTTATGTTGATGTTATGCCCATTGTATTTTCATTTACCCAGCTCTTACAAGACACCCGAAAACGATGATAATACAAAGGAGTGGAAGCACTATTCTAAGCAGGTGCATCACAGCAATAACTGGTTTTCCAGTTTGTTTATCGTATTGTGGACTGTGGATGTATCGAGTCCATCCATAAAAGTTCGACCTTCCAGGTCTTCTTAGTGCTAATGGTATGGAAAATGTGAAGCGCTTTATAGGCTTTTTGCTGGCCATTCTGATCTCGTGACCATCCCATTCCAAGCATCACACCCTAATGGAACTGAACATCGGACTTTCTATAAGAAAGGCTCTTTTTTGCGAAAAGGACGATCGAGGAGCTCTAGTAAAAGATTCACGCTCGTGGGCGATAATAGATTTCAGATATTTAAATGCTAGGAATTATAGAAATGACCCAAATCCGACTCGTCATAAGATGAAAGAATCGTTTGAATGCAGTGATTGTTAACTTGTTAATTTTTTTTTTAATTTTGTCGACGGATAATTCGTGGTGAAACTCCATTATACTAGGTATAAATGAAAGAGTGCACTCTGACGATGATCTTCAACAGATCGATACCGATCAG
The DNA here is from genome assembly GCA_963576475.1 of Molanna angustata. NCBI lineage: Eukaryota > Metazoa > Arthropoda > Insecta > Trichoptera > Molannidae > Molanna > Molanna angustata. Next base: position 8,509,251 of record OY754972.1, read on the forward strand.
TGCCAGTTTTAAATTAAACAGTGAAACTTAAACAAATTAGTGTTTTCATTTATACCTAGCAGTGATTATTCTTTGTAACCACTATCTATGTCTTTTATTTTGTTTTAATCCTGGTGTTCTGCGACGTAGCAAATTACACACTCTCTGCTGAGCAAGTGTAGCGAAAATATCTCTCTAGAAATGGATTGTACCACGAGAAATTCAATATTTTGAAAGATTAATGTGATCAAATTAAAAACAGAAAATATCGCCTGGGACCGTTTAAATTTTTGAACCAAACCTTTTTCGCAAAAACCCTAAAATGTCAATCGTACCTTTGGTTAATCAATCGCAAAAGTTTTATAATTGATATTGGGAGGGTTGGGGGTTAAATGGTTTTTCTCTCGTGCGGAAAATGTCACTAATTAGCTTGTCATGTTTGAATTTCACACCCTGTTTTTTTCAATGTCACCCATTAATAAATTGTATCGACGGATTTAAAAATTCAACTTTGATGATTCATTAAAACATTATAAAGTAGGTAAATAATTCATCAATGTACCACAATTCCTTAATCTGCATAAGAATAAATTTTAAGAAATTTAAGCCGAAACTAAAGAAATTGTATTTTTATATCAAATATTTCTTGAACACTATTTCTTTTTCATCCCAATTTTTTCCCTTCATTTCTTCATTGCTGTGATCAATCTGCATATCCGTTATAATTATTTCATTTGTATTTATTTTGAAAAAAAAAATCTAATTCACTAAAGGCACTCCGTTGATTAAATTAGTTGAAAAAATCACAGTGATGTATAACTGTGACTTAGCAATGTCTATAGAGCTGCGAAGTGAAAAATATTTTAATATTTTATGAAGAAAAACCAGTGTTCAATTTTTATAATGAAGTTCTACATGTTTAGTAAATATAAAAAAAATGCAAATTTTATATTATTTCATCGTAAATATCAAAAGCTTGATAGCCCTGGGTGGGCCTTGGCTGAATCCACCAATCCCTTTCATTCTCGCCTTTCTGATGCCATGGTTTCAGCTTCTGATTTTCAGAAAAGACAGTTCTGACAGAGTCCATCCATCGCAGTTTGAGGCTTCATGGTATTTTTCGTTCTTGCGGAAGAGGGTATGAGGTGTCCAGCCCATCTCAGGCGTATCCACATTGGTTGAACTGATTTTATAATATATATGATATCAATCATACCTTATTCTTAGGTGATTTCAGTTGTTATGTGCAGTCTATCCAATTCACGCCAATATACTGGTTCAGTTCGTCTGTTTCCATCACTTCATTCCTCGGATGCGGATAACCAACTATCTTTACATCTTTTTAGCGGGTCTTCCAGGAAGAACAATTCCATCAATTAATTTTTTTTTGCAGAAACGCGAGCGATTCTTTTTTCTACCATTCTGTTAACGTGGTCCCACCCATCTCTTCCAGCTCCAAACGACGATCTTCTCAACATCAAGTTTCTAATTATTCATATAATTTCTCACTAATGACAAAGAAAAAAGGTGTCGCATATCGAGACAGCTCGCGCGATGTTTTTCATAATGAAGACACTGCTTTTGCGACGATAGCTCAAACCTTAAAATAAGGCAACGCCAGAACTACATATTGACCATAAAGGTCAATATGCTTAAACGTCTGGTGACCTTTGAAATATGACTGCATCACCACATGCTGAAAACTTTCTAGGCTAACAAAGTATCAAATGTGGAGGTACTCAGAAGATCAAATGTCGGGCACGAGCTAGTTAACACAGGTAAGCGTCGAAAGGTATAATAGGTCATGATCTGCGAGGCCAAAAGTACAGGCTGCTCCAACTGATTATGAAGGGCAAAATAGAGGGACGCCGTGGAGTAGGAAGACGTCAGATGTCATGGAGACGTCGGCGAATTGTTCCGGACGGAGGCGGATAGAGATTCCTTCTCAGCAGTGATCGGGGGAACCTGATATGGCACGAAGAAGAAGAATTTCTTCAGGAAATTATTTTCTTTTACACAGTGTATTGCTGTTGTGTCACAGCGATGATAGTGTTTATAGTTATACCAACATCGGAATATCTCGCGGGAGTCGAGAGAACACAACGTATTAAAGAACCGCCCACTGTTGAGAAAAAAAAATTAAAATCACACAGCGTGGTTCGCAATTTAGCTTTACTTTAAAACTAGAAACTTTAATTTGAATTAAAACCATTCCTCGCTTCGTTCTGACAAAGAAACGGTTTATCCAGCGGGGAGTTATCTTTTAATTTATCTCAGTTATCCATGGATAAAAGAGTTAACTTTTTCCTTGTATGCACTTACAATTGAGTTAGAACTTTTCGCTTTCATATTGTTTTCTGTCTTCTCTCTCCATTGGGAGTTGTTTATTTGTTCAGAGTGTATGGGTTTGATGCTAAGGAAAGTAATATCATATAAGGTGGCATTTCCTAGCGTGGGGCCGGTTAATCCCAAAATGGACTGGTCCAAAACTAGAAAATACCTATATCCAATTACTTTATTTTAATTTAGTATTTTGTTTATTTATTTTCGAATCAATTATAATGTACTTAGATCTAAATTTCAAAAATCAAGGTGTACAAGTTCCAAGTTTATAAAAATAAATAAAAAAAAAAAAAAAACATAAAAAAATAAAATAAATCTCGTGTTAAAAAAGGAGTGTATTTATTCCACATCTACTAAATAATACATAAAACATTGTATCACTAAGGTTAACATTTATTTGAAGACAAATCAATAATTTACTTGGTAAGGATTGTGTAAAAAGGTTAAACAAAATTTTCGAAACAAATAAAAAGCTATACAAGAACAAGAATGAAATAAACAAAAAAAAAAATCAGTACATTTTTTTGATTTTATTCTTAAATATATTGTGTACTTAAATGTATTGTAATGTGTAAACAATTTATTTGTTTAGCTCACCAAGACTTGCAAATAAGTTTGAACAGGTCGATACTATTGAAATCATCAAGACTTGCAAATAAGTTTGAACAGGTCGATATTATTGAAATGTGAGGCACCGGCTTAGAATAGTGTTTCCACTCTTTTCTATTACCACTGTTTTCGGATGTCCCGTAAGAGCCGGGTAATCGAAAACACAAGAGACAAATTACATCTTACCTACATACTTCAACAAAGAGGTTCATAGCCGATTTTGAATGTTGCCGTTTTAAGTGTGACGAGACTGGCATGTGGCAAGATGCGTCGTGCTACTAGGTAGTGCACACCTGTCGCTGATTACCCCACATTGTGGGATATACTGTGATGTTACGTATGTAAAAGTTTGTAGTTGCATTTAATGAATTGTTAAATATTGGCTGTCCATGTTTGTTTATCTTAATTCATTTTTGTATAAATTAATTGTATACTTGTTTTTTCTTCTTCTTTATTTTTCTTTGATTTTTCATTTTTTTAATCGTATTTCTTTTTAGTGTATCATATGTAATTTTATTTTAATGTTGTATATTTTTGCCTTCTTATCTGCTAAAACATGGTAGGTACCTACAGGGATATACCGAGGAAGACACAAGACCTTAGAAAACGCACTTTTCATTTTACCAATGTCGGAAGACCTGTCATAGTTGATATTAAACGCTAAAATTTTCAAGTCAAATAATAATAAGTAGGTAGTATAAAAAATAGTAAGTATTATACAATTATTTAAATAATATGTTGGGAAAACTAATTTATTTGAAAAATATGATCAAATGCGAATACATAGGTAAATTCAATTTATAAAGCAACTCGCTCACGCGAGTCTGTATTTTCATTAAAGACTAACTAAACCTAACCAAAAAATTAACGGGAATGGAGATTTACGTACACATCATACTATTATTTCGTTGTCGTATTTTATTACATCCCGTACAATATTCGGTTAGGTTTAGTTAGTGTTTAATGATAATAGCGACTCGCGCGAGCAAGTTGCTTTATGAATTGAATAGAAATTGGTTGCAGGAAAAATTTTATCAACACATTTGCCATATGAGGTTAAGAATAAGTTAATTATGTATTCGTATTTATCAAATCATTTGATCACATTTTTCAAAAAAATTAAATACGTCAACATATTTTTATTTTCTTTTATGATTTTGAACACTATTTTTTGTTAATTATGTTTAAATTATCGCGATTAATGTCAACTTTGACAGCTCATCCGAAATCGGTAAAATGATTAGTGCGTTATTTATTAAAATAATTAGTATTATTTTATAAATAAAAGTATAATTTATATTTTCTTCCGTGAATATGTTATGGGTTGCAACTTGCAACTACATAGAAGATTATATTTTTTTACTTCCCAGCTCGCACAGGACACAGGACACAAAACAATGATACCTAATAAATAGGAGGATTTATCCTAAGCCAGTGCCTCACATCAAATAATATATGAGGGTATGAATATACAGACACTATGAATAAAGGGGTATTTTTTCAATTGTACTGACGTAATGAACAATAGGAATGATTTTTTTTTAAAGATGACGAGGTAGAACGTAGGTGAATATAATTAAGTAGGTTTAGAGAAGGGTCTAATATCTATGTACTTTGTATGTTTTTATGGTATTCATTTTTCACTGTCAGTCACTGTATACCTACATCAGTTTAATGCGACTGTGAAAAAAATATTTAATTTTATGTTTTCTTTCCATTGTTGTTACTTTTGCTTCTAGTGGAAAAACGCCATCTCGGTGAGAAAATCTCAAGTCGATGAGAAAACTGTTGATTTGAATACTTGAAATAAATCAACTTTCCAAATTCAAAAATATTTCTTTAAACAATCCATACATACCTACACACCGTCATATATCAAAATATCCCGTACGGGGTAGGCCGAGAGAACCGAACGCCATACACTTGACTGGATTAAATTTGTGTAAAAAGATCAAACTGAAATGCAAAAATTTCATTTTCAAAGATTAATGTTTTTCTGTTTTATTTCTTTTATTGAACGCTTAAAATTGAAATCGTCAGAATCACGGAATACCAATTCTTCAAAGGAGTTGGATAGAGCCAATAAAGCATCTTACTTTAATTGTGATGTCAGTCTGAACGGCCCTATTAAGAGGAATAAATTGCCTTCTGGGGGGCAAGTCTGGTTCGACCGGCGAAATCGAAACCCCAGTGATTACCCATATCATGGATGTAATTATCATATGGTGTTCTATGACATCTAAAGATATTGTAGAACTCCATATAATAATTATATCCATAATATGGGTAATCACTGGGGTTTTGATTTCGCCGGTCGAACCAGACTTGCCCCCCTGAAATGTTTGGAGAGTAGAGTTTTGGGGCCTTCAGTAAATTATCTGTTTCGCAAAGCCAACTATAAGCAAAAGCGCCCATGGAATGGTGTTTTACCACAAACGGCCCTAGAAAAATTTGATCATAATTATTCATTGATTATTTTATATTCTTTTGTAGTATTTTTGTTTTTGATATTGATTTTTTTGGGTTCTGTTTTTTAGACTTTTTTGCTGTGTTTTGTATCAAACCTAAGTCAAATTTTTAATTTTTTCATTGTTAGTTACTTCAGTTTATATTATAATGACATACAAAATACGCTAATAACCATATACGGCTAATGGGATGCTTTATATATTATTTATTTTGTAAATTTGAAAAGTTGGAAAATAAGTTGAAAATGAAAAAAACTTTTATCCTTGCAAACATTCGTGAATAGTCTTAAGTCTATATAGTCCCATACATTCTAGTCTATTATTCAAGATTCTCATGTTTCATTATTTAAAAATATCGTTCATTTGGTCATACCATCCCTTTCTAAGGCGAACCCATCACGCCATCTATTGATTACGTTTGCATATTTTTCGGTCGATCGTTCCTCGTTCATTCTTTAAATTTGTCCAAACCACTTTCATCAAAGTTACAGATATATCTGTAAACTTAGATACATATTCGGCCTTCGTGGCTCAGTTCGTTGGATATCTGACTGCTGATCCAAGGTTCGATTCCCGGTGGAGAGACAGTTTTTAACTGTGTTTTCAGTCTGGATCTGTTAGAAGATTAATATCGTTAGTCTCCAGAATATGACAACTTGTTACATGTTAGTTGCCCGAGAAGTTATTTTAAATAAATAAGTATTGGGTACACTAAGCGGCGGTAAGGCCACCAGTAATCCAGTGATGGCGTCTTAGAACCCAACACTGGCTGGCACGACCAATTTCGTTTGCCTATAGCACAAGCATCTCTGATTAATTTAGTGATCATATTTATATGAGGATGTACATATAATATTTACAAGGACATATCTTTTAAAAAAGTATTTATAAACTTTAATGTTCAATATGTTAAATGTCAAAACCGGCCATCAAAAATTCTTTTGAAAAATATATAAAATTATTGAAAGAGAAATCAGGCAGCACTTTACGACTATTATGTTTGGGAAATTTTGGGACAGAATCTCCTACCCTTTGAAAATCCCGAGGGACAATCTCACGTTTTACACTTACTTAGTACATGTCCATCATAATATAGAGATTATTCAAATGATTTTCCTTGGCACGTACAAATATATGTGTATTTATTAGTTATACTCTCCATGTTTCAGTTAAAACCCTTTTCATAAAAAAATGTGACATTACAATTAACAAGATGTGTGAATATAGTCTTTATTTATTTATTTATTTTTTTATTTATTAAAAGAAACACCAACAGAACACAGGAATACACATAAAACATAACATAGATAGTTAGAATCAGCATAGTAGTTCCAATGCTCCAACAACAAATGTTTACAACATAATATATTGAATATATATCGTTTAATTGAATATTGGCTGAAGTGGCAATGGGCAGGTCATGTGGCAAGACAGAGAAATGATAGATGGACCCCCAAACTTCTGAATTGGAGACCCTATCACAATAGAAGAGGTGTAGGGAGACCACAGAGGAGATGGACTGACGACATTGTCGAACTGGTGGGACATGGGTGGAAACAGAGCGCCCAGGATAGAGAGATGTGGAAAACTCAGGAAGAGGCCTTTATCCAGCAGTGGAGTGAAAGGGGCTGAAGAAGAAGAAGAAGAATTGAATATTAAATATATTACTAATACAAACATTTAAAGAAAGTAATTCTTAATTTATTTAATTAACCTTATATAAACATTTATTTGTGAAAAGGATTAATCTATATGTGATATTGCGAGGCTTTGCTTACATGTAGGTACTGTGAAACTCCATATTAAGTTTTTACTTAATTCTATTATTTTTTAAACGATTTTAAAATACCCAAATGTAATACAAGACAAATACAAAACAACTACATTTACATATTTGGGAATAAAATGTTTCAATTGCGTCCCAAATGAATTAAAGCAGGTAAAGGAATATAAAAAGTTTAAACAAAAATTAGAATTACATCTAACATTCTAAATTGGATGTTTTCGTTTGTTGTTTATATGTTTCAATTGTTGTTTAATTGTTTCCTTTTTTTATCTAAATATGTGTTTTAATTATGTTTCAATTGTCTGCATTTCTCATTTTTCATTTTTATTTTTAAACTTTTTTTAATATTTGTTTGATTTTTTGTTCATGTATGATTTTGATTTATTTAATTACCTACTTTATTTATTTATAGATTTATTTATTTATTTATTTATTTATTTATTTATTTATTTATTTATTTATTTATTTATTTATTTATTTATTTATTTATTTATTTATTTATTTATTTATTTATTTATTTATTTATTTATTTATTTATTTATTTATTTATTTATTTATCTATTTATTTATTTATTTATTTATTTATTTATTTATTCATTTATTTATTTATTTATTTATTTATTTATTTATTTATTTATTTATTTATTTATTAATTAATTTATTTATTTATTTATTTATTTATTAAAAGAAACACCAACAGAACATAGGAATACACATAAAACATAATATAGATAGTTAGAATCATCATAGTAGTTCCAATGCTCCAATAACAGGTGTTTACAACATAATGTAATAAGTATCACCAACAGAACATAGGAATACACATAAAACATAATATAGATAGTTAGAATCATCATAGTAGTTCCAATGCTCCAATAACAGGTGTTTACAACATAATGTAATAAGTATCACCAACAGAACATAGGAATACACATAAAACATAATATAGATAGTTAGAATCATCATAGTAGTTCCAATGCTCCAATAACAGGTGTTTACAACATAATGTAATAAGTATCACCAACAGAACATAGGAATACACATAAAACATAATATAGATAGTTAGAATCATCATAGTAGTTCCAATGCTCCAATAACAGGTGTTTACAACATAATGTAATAAGTATCACCAACAGAACATAGGAATACACATAAAACATAATATAGATAGTTAGAATCATCATAGTAGTTCCAATGCTCCAATAACAGGTGTTTACAACATAATGTAATAAGTATCACCAACAGAACATAGGAATACACATAAAACATAATATAGATAGTTAGAATCAGCATAGTAGTTCCAATGCTCCAATAACAGGTGTTTACAACATAATGTAATAAGTATCACCAACAGAACATAGGAATACACATAAAACATAATAGAGATAGTTAGAATCATCATAGTAGTTCCAATGCTCCAATAACAGGTGTTTACAACATAATGTAATAAGTATCACCAACAGAACATAGGAATACACATAAAACATAATATAGATAGTTAGAATCATCATAGTAGTTCCAATGCTCCAATAACAGGTGTTTACAACATAATGTAATAAGTATCACCAACAGAACATAGGAATACACATAAAACATAATATAGATAGTTAGAATCATCATAGTAGTTCCAATGCTCCAATAACAGGTGTTTACAACATAATGTAATAAGTATCACCAACAGAACATAGGAATACACATAAAACATAATATAGATAGTTAGAATCATCATAGTAGTTCCAATGCTCCAATAACAGGTGTTTACAACATAATGTAATAAGTATCACCAACAGAACATAGGAATACACATAAAACATAATATAGATAGTTAGAATCATCATAGTAGTTCCAATGCTCCAATAACAGGTGTTTACAACATAATGTAATAAGTATCACCAACAGAACATAGGAATACACATAAAACATAATATAGATAGTTAGAATCATCATAGTAGTTCCAATGCTCCAATAACAGGTGTTTACAACATAATGTAATAAGTATCACCAACAGAACATAGGAATACACATAAAACATAATATAGATAGTTAGAATCATCATAGTAGTTCCAATGCTCCAATAACAGGTGTTTACAACATAATGTAATAAGTATCACCAACAGAACATAGGAATACACATAAAACATAATATAGATAGTTAGAATCATCATAGTAGTTCCAATGCTCCAATAACAGGTGTTTACAACATAATGTAATAAGTATCACCAACAGAACATAGGAATACACATAAAACATAATATAGATAGTTAGAATCATCATAGTAGTTCCAATGCTCCAATAACAGGTGTTTACAACATAATGTAATAAGTATCACCAACAGAACATAGGAATACACATAAAACATAATATAGATAGTTAGAATCAGCATAGTAGTTCCAATGCTCCAATAACAGGTGTTTACAACATAATGTAATAAGTATCACCAACAGAACATAGGAATACACATAAAACATAATATAGATAGTTAGAATCATCATAGTAGTTCCAATGCTCCAATAACAGGTGTTTACAACATAATGTAATAAGTATCACCAACAGAACATAGGAATACACATAAAACATAATATAGATAGTTAGAATCATCATAGTAGTTCCAATGCTCCAATAACAGGTGCTTACAACATATATTGAATATATTTATATCGTTTAATTGAAAATTAAATATAGGTATATATTACTAATACAAACATTTATAGAAAGGTGAAGCATTGCGCATTGATATCTTAATTGATTTAATTAGCCATTAGAAAATAATCTAAATAGGTAACTATAACACACACAGTGTAGTGTATTGTTAAAACACTCTTCAGAGAAGCAATTATCTCATAATGATTGTTTTGACTTGCTTGTATCAAACGATTGAAGGTGCTGAGGCTGTCTTAAAAGACTATCATTAAAAAAATTGACACGTCCAAAACAAATTTGAAATAATAAAAAAACTTGTACCTAAGTATTTAATTTCAATATATTTAAGCTATCGACGTAATAAGCTATCAATACTTGAATTTTCGTGTCATATTTTCATATATCTCAAAAACCATAAAACCTAGAATGCTGAAAATTTGTATGCATATAGAAAAACTCTCAATCTCAGACTTTTTTTATTAAGAAAAATATTTATTTTATTCATGCTTACGCCATCGACAGTTGAATCTCATGTATAACTCCATAAAAACTGAAATATTCTATATGCATGAAATTTATTTGATTTGATTTATCGAAATAAATAGAAGAAAACTGAAACTATCTTTTTCTTCGAACGAATTTTTACTTTGTGGCTACATATTTCTTCTTCTTCTCCTTTTGAATAGACCTTCAGGTCTGACCCCCAGCTATCCCTCCATCTTTTTGGCTGTCTACCGCGAGGGCGGGTTCCGTGAGGCTGATTGTGAAGCACGATATGAGGAAGTCTGGTGCTGTCCATCCTTTGGACATGACCATACCAGTCCCTCCTCCGCTGTCTACTCCATCTGATGATATCGTCAACCTCACATAGTTCCCTTATTCTGGAGTTCCTCACTCGGTCTCTCAGGGTTTTGCCTGCAATAGCTCTCAATGTCCTCATTTCTGAAGTCCTCAACATTTGTTTGCTTCTGACTGTGTCTGCTCCGTGCCTCTATACCATATGTCATCACTGTTCTTACGCATGCTATGTAGATTTCCACTTTGCTTTTTATGGCCATATCCTCATTTTTCCAAATAATAGATTTTAGGGCGCCCGAGACTGCAGCTGCCTTATTGAATTGGCTCTGGATTTCTTCGCAGAGGTCAGCATCTTCTGTTATGTCAATTCCTAGGTATCTAAAGGTATTATCCTGTTCAATTGGGTTGTTGTCTATAGTCAGATTGCATGCTATGTGTGTTTTTGAGAATGTCATACATTTAGTCTTATCAATTGAAATTGCCATGTTGTATTGTTTGCAGGCGCTATGTAACCTGTTCAGCATTGTCTGAACAGGTACATATTTAATTAAAATAAATAAAACACAACTTTGTGTACATCACTTGAGTTTTTATTTTGTTATACAAGAATAGTTTTCTCGCTGCGCGGCAAAATTTTTTGTTTTATGAATTCTTAGAAAACGAAAAATACATTGGTAACCCTCTTTGGGAGATTATGTGATTGCATTACTTGTTATGGATTATATAGATTTCTAAATTGAAATGTTTTGATTAAAAATACATATAACTTATGTATATTACAAAAATTAATTAAATTTAAAACTTATTTGTAATTGTATCTTACAACAACAAATTTTATCGAAAATTTACGATGAAAATAAAATAATATGGACATTACATGAAACTTCATAAGATTCCATTAAAATGTAGTGTAGTCAATTATTTACTAACAGTATTTCATTAACGTCAAACTTTGCGTAATACTTTATAACTATGTACCTACTCATATTTCATAACATTTTTATAATTCAATTAGTTTCACTTGAAAAGTCAAAGGACTCTCTCTTGGTGGACCATTAGTCTTTAAACTTTAGACTGAGGTTTAGACTGACGCTAAATATGTTTTTTTTTGTCATAACAACACAAACACATGTAACCAATCTCACACTGACAGCTCGAAATCACGATTTTTCTGAAATTACAGCGAATTTTCGGCATCTCGTATGGATCGCTGAATAATCTGTTTGGTATTTGATTTGACAAAATTACTAAATACATATTTGACGAAGTTGCTAAAATCATCATCCATGGAAAACATCTTGTATTTGTCAACTTTTAAAAAAAAGTTAAAATAATTTTCCTCCTCATTGTACCATATGAATGTATTAATTTTGGTGTATTGTATTGTGTGTGTGAGTATATCTTTATTGATTGTTAGCTTTTTTTTATAACCATATGAATGTTTACCATATGAATGTATTAATTTTGGTGTATTGTATTGTGTGTGTGAGTATATCTTTATTGATTATTAGCTTTTTTTTATTTATTTTTCCACGTTTGTAAATTAAAATAATATATATTTTTTTTATGAACTCTTTCTATGTATTTTATGTATCTTGTTAAATTTAAGTTTTGTGAACTCCTCCCCGAAGCACAAGGTTCCCTTCTTTTCGGGGAGAATTTCAAATTTATTTGTGATGTATATATATTTTTTTTTATAATATGTCAAAATGTATCCTTTTTATACTTTCTTATTAATATAATTTACTTACTTACTCGTTAGGTTCCTCGCGATCAACCTTACTTTTTGACAGTTCGCAAATATTAGTTTACGCAAACGCGCATGCGCTAAGTATTTAGATATACCTCTGCAAATCAATTCTCATACAAAAAATTCGTAGAATCCACCAGTTAGGAAGCCACGTGATCTCCTTACTTAAGTGAGCGACTATGCAATGAAAACATGGTTAGTATTTAGAATTTAGTATTTAAGTAGGACTCTGCATTCAGACCCTAGTCGTGTGAAGTTTAAAAATCCAGCAAAAATGACATCAAAGAAATAATTGTATCGTGAAACATGCGGTATTTTGTAATTTTTTCTCATTTAATTTTATCATATTAGCAAATGGGCTATGAAACCGGATATAATGACGCTTAGAAGCTACCATTAAATATCCGAAATTCGCTTACTGTAATCAATTTACACTCGAACGACACGACGCGTCGTTCTCAAGCCACAGGCGATTAATCAATAAAAATAACGATCAATTTCGTGGCAATTTTGTAACTAAATTGCCCTAAAGAAAATGGCCGACTATTTCTGTCAAAATAAACCACCCTCGGAGCTCGAATCGGAACAGAACATTCGATATAATTTGCATTATATTCGTGATAAATACTATATTAATTTCTATGGCCCGGTATTACAGTCGGCCCTCAACTCATTGAGTTTGTTAAACTCAAGATTAATGTTAAGGGGAGATTGAATCCATTTCCGTATTACAGTGCAATATAACATGTCAGTTACTAAATCTTCAATTATAGACAGATATTTAGATATTTTTTCTGTGGTTATTATCTGTCAAATTTTAAATAACCTCAAATAATACGAACTACAAAACGGGACGCTACGACTTGAAATACTATTGTTTTATTATCCAACATGGTAAATTTATCGAATATTTTTATTATTGCATATGCGCAAACATTGGATTTTTTCCCTGTCGGGAGTCAAAGATATTTTTTAACAGATTTTTAATTATCTCAATAGAGACGAAGTTGGAATATTTACTGTAGGAGAACCGGGAAGTCAAGGTACCTACAGGGCTTACGACCTGTCATCCTTTGGTTTACGTGATCACTTTATGCGCTTGCGCAACGTTCACCAATTATGCCTTTTTAATGAATTCAATATCAATTCAATTTTTGAAAGTTCTATATATTGCAATACTGAAATTCTTTTCGCTTGAAAATAAGGATTTTACTACAGCCATCTATGTGTGAAATTATGAACAACATTCTTATTATTTTTATTTATTTTTGTTGCAACGCCATCTATTGAGAGAATCACAAAAAACCAATTCTCAAGAGCATACATATTAACGATTTAAACGATTTAGAATTACATTTTTAATTCAACCGTTTCGGTTGGTAAAATATCAACTTCGAGCACTGACCATTGTACCGCCCTAAGTAAATTGCTCTGCAGATTTCGTAAAATAAATGTAGAGTTAATAATATCGTATTATCGTATAGTTCCATTTGTTATTTTACCTTTTAAAAAATGGCGATTTACGTTCGATGCTAATTTATCAGTCTACGTTGACAACTTGAAACAAAATACTATTATTACCAGCCGTTTCATAAAATCAAATTAATGAATTCGGTTTCATAAATATTTATTTGCTTTCACAGAAAATGTCGGCCGTTTACTGTGGTAAGCTGTTTGGTTTTGCAGCAGGGGTCCTGGGTTCGATTTCCAGCAGAAGATAAATTTGTTCAAAATGAACAAGACGTGAGGAACTGCTTAAGAATATATTTATTATTTATTTATTTAACATATAATGTTATAATACACATAAAGATATAATTCACTAGTATAGTAATTTTTACAAATAGTTTTTTTTTTGCAATTTCTCATCAAAAAGATTGCAATCTTGTGTTTGATGAGGGAATCGCTTATAACTGACAAATAAAAAAATATCAAATACAAAGATACTTAATAGTATGGTCGATACCAATATTATAGAGAAAATTAACATCCATGCTAATAGTATGGTCGATACCAATATTATAGAGAAAATTAACATCCATGCTAATAGTATGGTCGATACCAATATTATAGAGAAAATTAACATCCATGCTAATAGTATGGTCGATACCAATATTATAGAGAAAATTAACATCCATGCCAATGTTACACTAAGAAACCCGGAAGTATTTCGTTTAAATATATAATAAAACAATGTAGGCCATTTCAGTCGACTGAGTAGAATGATACGCTCCTATAATTCTTTACACACAAAAATTAAGTACCTCGACATATTCTCAAACAGCCTCAGCACCTTCTAACGTTTGATACAAGCAAGTCAACAATCAATATGAGATGTTTTTCCTTAATAATTGCTTCTCTGAAGCGTGTTTTAACAATACACTACACTGTGTGTGTTATAGTTACCTATTTAGATTATTTTCTAATGGCTAATTAAATCAATTAAGATATCAATGCGCAATGCTTCACCTTTCTATAAATGTTTGTATTAGTAATATATACATACCTATATTTAATTTTCAATTAAACGATATAAATATATTCAATATATGTTGTAAACCTGTTATTGGAGCATTGGAACTACTATGATGATTCTAACTATATATATTATGTTTTATGTGTATTCCTATGTTCTGTTGGTGTTTCTTTTAATAAATAAATAAATAAATAAATAAATAAATAAATAAATAAATAAATAAATAAATAAATAAATAAATAAATAAATAAATAAATAAATAGATAAATAAATAAATAAATAAATAAATAAATAAATAAATAAATAAATAAATAAATAAATAAATAAATAAATAAATAAATAAATAAATAAATAAATAAATAAATCTATAAATAAATAAAGTAGTAATTAAATAAATCAAAATCATACATGAACAAAAAATCAAACAAATATTAAAAAAAGTTTAAAAATAAAAATGAAAAATGAGAAATGCAGACAATTGAAACATAATTAAAACACATATTTAGATAAAAAAAGGAAACAATTAAACAACAATTGAAACATATAAACAACAAACGAAAACATCCAATTTAGAATGTTAGATGTTATTTTAATTTTTGTTTAAACTTTTTATATTCCTTTACCTGCTTTAATTCATTTGGGAGGCAATTGAAACATTTTATTCCCAAATAAATGTACAATAGTTGTTTTGTATTTGTCTTGTATTACATTTGGGTATTTTAAAATCGTTTAAAAAATAATAGAATTAAGTAAAAACTTAATATGGAGTTTCACAGTACCTACATGTAAGCAAAGCCTCGCAATATCACATATAGATTAATCCTTTTCACAAATAAATGTTTATATAACGGATATCGTCGTCTTACTTTGGTGTAAGTATGTTCAAGAAAAAACTATTCATTCATTCATACCATCACGCCATATCCCACAATGTGGGGTAACCAACGAAAGGTGTGCGGGTGTGCATTGCCTTATAAAAGGGAGCACAACATATCTGTGTATACCCACACACCAGTCTCGTCTCACCTAAAAAGGCACTATATTCAGAATGGGTGGTGAACCTCATTTGAGATGTTATTGTTGCCTGTTGTATTTTCGATTACCCGGCTCTTACGGGACACTCGAATACAATAATAGAAATGAGTGGAAGCACTATTCCAAGCCGGTGCCTCACAGCTAAATCTAGAAAAAAGAAAAAACTAAAGAAGGAATATTAATACCTGAACCCCGAATCCCGATTTCCTCTCCTGGTCCTTACTCTATGTTTTTTTTTGTTACGAATCATTTTTAATTTATTTTTTTTGTATTAATTGTTATCTTGGTGTTATATATTTTTTCGTTGATTTTTCGCTTTTATTCTTTGGTTCATGTACACACAATTTTGTCATACTTTGTAATCTGGTTGGTTGGAAGAAATCGCCTAATGGCAATAAGCCCACCTGTGTGTAATTTATTTATATTATGTACAAAAAGGTAAATCAATAAATATGTATAACTAATTGTTTTTGTTTAAATTAAAATTTTAGAAAGTGTTGAAAAATTTACTGCCCAGCCTAGTGTGTAGTGCTTCCGTTCGTAAATCAACGCATGCTCGAAAACCTGTCGCTGGTTGCATTGTGGGATATACCGTGACGGTGTGTATAGATGAATTATTATATTTTTCATTTTTGTGTGTTTCCCGAATAAAATGAAAATACAAAAAAACTTTTACCAGTCTAAAGTTCGTCCCTGTAGTTAAATTTTGTTGGGTACCAACATCAATACCTATGGAAATAGTTTAAAGCGAAATTGTACGAAGAAAGCATTGCACAGTGGCTGTTTCTGCGTTGAATGTTCAAAGTTTCTCAGTTAATGGTCTAATATCTGACAATAGGCTTTAACTATTGTGCGGCGAGCTGGTCACAGGGGAAGACTGAAGACTTAAGTCTGCGGTCAGCAATATTAACAAATGTAGTGTAATAATGAAGAGACCCAAAGGGGTTTGAAAAACAGGACTGCTACCGTATTCTCCAATCTCGCATTACTGATGTACGAGTATACGACATAATATTATTCCTTACGCACGATTTCTAGAAATCGTTATTCTCGAGTCTCGCGCTACTGATTTGTACGATGTATTATTCCTTTCGCACGATTTCTAGAAAACGCTATTCTCGAGTCTCGCGCTACTGATTTGTATGATGTATTATTCCTTTCGCACGATTTCTAGAAAACGCTATTCTCGAGTCTCGCGCTACTGATTTGTACGATGTATTATTCCTTTCGCACGATTTCTAGAAAACGCTATTCTCGAGTCTCGCGCTACTGATTTGTACGATGTATTATTCTTTTCGCACGATTTCTAGAAAACGCTATTCTCGAGTCTCGCGCTACTGATTTGTACGATGTATTATTCCTTTCGCACGATTTCTAGAAAACGCTATTCTAGAGTCTCGCATGCGACATAGTCGAATGAAAATCATTAGAGATTTTGACGAGTGGTATAGGACCAGACCACTTGCCAATTTCGTATGATTTTATTTGTCAAAAATGACCGTCATGTTACATTTACATACGGCAAGCGTTTGTATCAACTAGTATTTTCGATATTTTGGCTTATTTTTGTAGTCACAATGGCAATTCGAATTAGTTATTTTATCTTCATTAATATTTTTTGTAAATGCTCCTATTTTGTATTTTACTTTGTAATTAATCTCCATAAATAAGTGTTATAATGTTCCTTTTATAATAAGCATATTAAATATATTTCTCGATTAAGAGGTTTTAATCATTAGTTGTGTTTTTTATTTGTAAATATTTTTTTCTTATACCATAAATCATATTTACCATTATAATAGATCTTTTTTTTCAAAAAAGGTTTCTTCGTTACCTACTTCATAGATGGTGATGGTAAAAACAGCTCACTTTCAAACGATTTGTTTCTCATGATTAAAATAAATAGAACTTTCAAAATTGCATTGTTTAGGGAACTCAATGAGAAGGCATAATTGGTGAACGTTGCACAAGCTCATAAAGTGATCACATAAACCAGTCGATGACAGGCCGTAAGCCCTGTAGGTGCCTTGAGTTCCTGGTTCGCCTATAAAATTCCAATTTCGTAACTATTAAGATGTTAAAAATTTGTCAAAAAATATACTTAAATAGTGATTAAACGATTCTAGTGAGAAGGTAGAACCTTTACATAAACTACATACAATATGCTAATTAATCAATCATAGAATGGCATTGAAAAAGCTTATGAATTGAAAGCAATAGAAAGAAATGGCAAAAAAATTCAATCGCATCCTTAATGATGTAGTGTCGCTTCTTTCGTATCATATTTCAATTCTGAATGATTTGAAGAATAGAATAAAAGCCTACCATACGACATTTCATTCGACATTGTTTAGGCGACATAGTTCCGAATGCAGAGTTCTACCTAAATACTAAATACTAACCGTGTTTTCAGTGCACAGTCGCTCACTTAAGTTAGGAGATCACGTGGCTTCCTAACTGGAGGATGCTACGAAGTTTTTGTATGAGAATTGCATTGCAGAGACACATAATCTAAATACTTAGCGCATGCGCGTCGGCGTAAAATAACATTTGCGAACTGTCAAAAAGTAAGGTTGATCGCGAGGAACCTTACGAGTGGTAGGTATAATACTAAAATACGAGCGACTTGGACAAATATTTAATAAGTAATTTTAGTAGACAATTCGTTGTAGTAATTTAGTAGTATTTTTTTAGTAGACAATTCGCTAGAATTTCAGAAAAATCGTGACATCGAGCTGTTAGTGTGAGCTTGGTTACATTATGTTTGTGTTGTTATAACAAAAAACACATTTTAAACGTCAGTCTAAGCCCATAGAAAGCTATATATGTCTTTTCTTCATACACAATAATGTGAAATTCTACGCCATCGAGGTTTAGTATGGCGTAGTATTCAGTATTTAGTTAGTTTTGTCTCTGAAACGCAATTGAATACTAAATACTCCAGTGAGGTTAGGAGTTAGTATTTAGATACCTAGGACTGTGCATTCGAGTCATAGTCGCATACGATAATATATACCGTGCGAGATTGAAGAATAGATACCCTTGTTCGTTGTTTTTGACGGCCTCCAAACTCAATTTAATCGACCTTTTGGATTGATAATTGACTGATCGTCATAATTCCTTGTTAATTTTCTACAGAAACTGTATTCAAATATAGCGGACGAATCATTTTGACGATTTATATTGATAACACAATAAATGTAGTGTTGCTATCAGTAAATTTAGTAACTATTTAGACACATTTAACCCATTTTCTTTTCTATAACACTTATTTTTTCTTAATTATCATTAGGTATCACATTAATAAATAAGTATATATATATTTTTCCAACTATTTCTATATTATCTATTGCTGTGCACATGTTTTGTAATCATACTTAATATCTGGTTGGTTGGAAGAAATTTTTGAAAGACGTATGTGAATTAATTTTTGCATATAAAAAACCTAGTTTAAAATGATTGTGTGTAAAAATGTACCGTTCGGATCTCTCTGCCTACTCCATGAAGAACATGGTGGGAATATTATCTTTTGTACAAGTCACCTATACAATAATACGCAAATTAATTTATTTCTTGTGAACCACCCCAGAAGTAATCCCTTTCTTATGAATAAGGAATCATCGAATTGGGACCTTATTTCTTCTCTGTGATTTTCTTCAATCTAAACTTTTTAATTGCTCTTACTTTCTGGAATAGTTATTGTAAATTACAAATCATTGAAATACATAAAAAAAGGTAAATAAACCCTTTTTAACTTAGTTATGAATCACAGGAAAAAACTACAATCCTTTCATAATTTAAATCGAATTAAATGGAACAAATAAATACCTGTTTCAAATAAGTACCTACAAATTTCAGTTTATATGATAATATTGTTCATCAATTATGAATGAAATAATAACATTGGAACTGCGTGTATAATTTAAATCTGGGATTATGATATTGTTAATACTTTTTTGATAATAATCACCACATGATACTCATATCAGAGATTTCAAAGTGATTCGTTCTTTATGAATAACTCAGTAGGTACCAAAACTAAATGAATGACTAAAAATCCAACCCGAATCGTTCACTGATTCAATCCATTAGTTGACCTCTCTCTCTTTGTACCAAGCACAATATACCTAATATGATTAGGATGCAATATGACTTTGATGTGTAATGTTTTTACTCCTACTTTTCTTATTCCATTGTTGAAAAATAAATTTAAATATTCAAATGCTATTCTAACTAGGCAAATATTTGGTACCTACGTTTTCTTGTTTATTTTTGGTTTAAATAAAACGAAAGCATTTTAACCACAGAACAATAAATAATCTGTATAATATTTTCAAAAATGGTATAAGTTGGAACTAAATCAAAATTTATTTGTCCTTTGTCGTTTATTACAGCGGGTGGTGTTGGAATCAACACAATTTCGTATGATTACAAAAATATCAGACAGAAGAATGCAGAGTTCAATTTAATTGACTCTTTTGGATATTCATCCAACTGTCAATTCGTTCAAGAGAATTTAAACATTTTGTATGGTTTTGTAAAAACACCAACTTAGGGGCTTCGTAGCATTTATATGTTATATGGATGGATGAATTCAAAATTTGAAGTAGAACATTTTGTGTGTTTGTTGTGTGTCTGTGTGTGTCCGTCCCCCCTTATAACTTTTGATCCGCTCAATTCACAGAGTCCAAAATTTCAGAATATATACATAATTACAGACCTACAAAACTCTTATACTGAGAATTTTGATGTTTTGTTTCAGACAGGGGTTATCAACTTTTAATGTTTACTTTATTTTTCCATATATCTCAAAAACCGTATAAGCTAGAACCATGTAAATTGGTATAAATATAGACATATACATAATCTCAAATTCATTTTTTCGAAATAATTACAGAGTTTCTCAAACATTTTTATTAAGAAAAACATTTTTTAAGATAAATTTATGTGTTTGACTGCCTATGTTTCCAAAGTTTTTAAAAATATAGAAAAAAGCTGAAATATCCCAATTAGATAATTTAATTTGCTATAAAAAATAATGACATTGTAGTAGTACATCTCACACTTTTTATAACAATTTTGATTGATATTGAATTCAGTGACGACATCGTTTCATACAATCTGTAAGACAGTAAACACTACAAAATATCTCACTCAATAGTTTGATACCTACTTAATCTACAAACATACATCATGCTATTTCATATTCTGGGTAGGAAAAACAGATTGACCTCCAATCTATCCTATCCTGGCATATATACCTACCTACAGGTTTTATAAAGAAAACAAAATATTTTAAAATATTTATTAATTCATGTTTAAGTGTAAAATATAATGTTTGGTAAGTACGTATTCTTCAATTATGCATTCTATCGCCATCGACGGTTGGATCTCATGTATCACTTAGAACTAGTTAATAAAACATATTATCAACAGACTGAAGAATTCCATAATAATTATGATAAATATGAACACATATATTTATTTGTCACAACGAATTTATTTGTCTTCTGACGACCGTTTCGGCTTACAAGGCCATAATCAAATTGAACAAATCGGCAGTTGGAAAAGATACTCCATTAAGTGTTAGAAATAGTTTATAACTTTGACTAATCATGCCTCACTCACATCTAAAAAAAGATCACCATTAGGTACATATATTATGATGGTATGCGAACGAAATGATTTTGAAATATCAAAAATATTGAACCATTGAATTTGAACGAATTAATTAGACTCATTGATTCACATACTCAATATACAACACTAACGGACTCAGAACAAACTGATCAAATATTGAATGACTTTATTATAGTGCCATTGTATATTGACCGGATCAACGTGAGCTTTTGGCTTATGAAAACAAATAGTAATAATAATATGATGAAATGAATTAAAAAATGTGGCCAGAGGCGAGGATTGAGTTTTCCAATATTTCAATTGGCTCTGAATAAATTGATATTCCACGAACTCATTAGTTTGATGAATGCTGAATACAGAACAAAGGGATCGATGCTATTGAAATTAGAAAGGTAGGTACTTAATGTTATATTAAATCCAAGATCTAGACAAAATTAACATGCAACCATTCAAAACGAAATTCATAAGTAACAGATAATATAGATGACGATTTGGCCAATTTAGTCAAATATATTTCCCTCAGAATTATCGTATTTTTTTTAAATAGGTACTTACTACTTTCCATGTCCAAGATCATCAACCTATATTGTGTCCCTCCAGTGATTTGCAGCCATAATAGCATTCTCATTCGCTTGCCATAGATCCTCCTCAGAGCACCTTCCTTCCATAAGCGGGCAGTTCAGCAGGTGTGACATGTTCTGCATCTACCCACATTCGCGTGTCATGTTCTGGTCATCCTCTAGCATTCTCCATCTGTCCAGGTTTACCTTGCACCTTCCTACACCTGTCATTAGTCTATTTTATAAAAAAAAAAGTTTAAGTAACCACCCATTACTAGAGACCTGGGGGGGCAAGTCTGGTTCTACCGGCGAAATCAAAACCCTAGTGATCACCCATATCATGGATATAATTATTATATGGAGTTCTATAATATGTTTAGATGTCATAGAACTCCATACGACTAGTTACATGTAACACATGAGATCCAACTGTCGATAGCGATAGTATGGATTTTGCATTAAGGTGTAGTTTTACTTGAGTTTACAACACTATATTCTTGTCATAGGCTAGATAATACAGTAGCACGATTAAATGTCAATATATACCTACTCAGCTAACGGTGATATATACCCAATTAACGGTAATATATACCTACTCAGCTAACGGTGATATGTACTCAATTAACGGTAATATATATCTACTCGAAAAAATGCAAAATTTGCATTTTTTCGCGAATTACGTGAATTTCGCTCTTTTTTTGCGAATTTTCACGTTTTCGAAAAATAA